>JBAJMU010000009.1:10537303-10557323 GCA_037952995.1 Hyposoter didymator | reverse complement strand
CCCCCCCCGACCCCTCGGCTGAACGACATAGAATCTCACAGAAAATCACATTTCGAATAAAACTAGTCGCGGCCCGTAAACTCGAGATAATTAAATTATGGAAATAAAAAAAATATAAAAGAAAAAATATGCGGAAAAAAACACACACAAGGCGCGAAGCGGCAGGGCTACCGCGCGACATGGACACCAAGGGGATGTGAGAGAAATTCGTAAGACGCGAGAAAACGTTATAGCCGCGCGCGCCAACAAGAAAAATCGTAAAACCAATCCGACCGACAAATCTGTATAATGTCTCGTGATCTTTATCGCCTCGCCCGCAGCATCCTCAGGATAAACAATATTTATATATATAAGAAAGCGAGAGAGATATTAATATCCACACGAAACAATTCCAAACATCGCCGCACACGAGAATGACATGAATCTATATATTTATATAAATCCTAAATCCAGGACGAGACGCATTTCGCGCAAGGATTTATCGGGGAAGGATTTTATACCCGGAATTCGATGCACCGTTCCATTAATCTGAATTTTTGCGACATATCCATGAAAATCTATTCGGTTGGCGTAAAAAAATTGCATCTCCCGAGCCTGGGCAGAAAATCTGGGGATTTAAAATTTATTTTGAAAAAAAAACGATTTTTTGTCATTTTTTTCGAAATTCGTGCAATTCCGCGAGCATTGGATTTTTCACGGTCGAAAAAATAGATTTTCCATTTATTTTTTGTTCAATTTCGAAAATCGTGATCATTTTCGTATCGATTTTGAATTTGGAAACAGAAATTTTTTTTTTTATCGTCCTGACCAAATATTTTATAAGAATTTTCATTTTCGCTCAAGATTGAAGGGAATTTCGTTGCATTTCAACAAAAGACATTTTTCCATTCATTTTTTGTTCAATTTTGGAAACTGTGACAATTTTTCTATCGATTTTGAATTTGGAAGCAGATTTTTTTTTTTTTTTATCGTCCTGACCAAATATTTTATAAGAATTTTCATTTTCGCTCAAGATTGAAGGGAATTTCGTTGCATTTCAACAAAAGACATTTTTCCATTCATTTTTTGTTCAATTTTGGAAACTGTGACAATTTTTCTATCGATTTTGAGTTTGGAAGCAAAAAAAAAATTTTTTTATCCTCCTGACCAAATATTTTGTAAGAATTTTGATTTTCGCTCAAGATTGAATGGAATTTCGTTGCATTTCAACAAAAATACATTTTTCCATTCATTTTTTGTTCAATTTCGAAAATCGTGACAAATTTTCTATCGATTTTGAGTTTGGAAGCAAAAAAAAATTTTTTTTATCCTCCTGACCAAATATTTTGTAAGAATTTTGATTTTCGCTCAAGATTGAATGGAATTTCGTTGCATTTCAACAAAAATACATTTTTCCATTCATTTTTTGTTCAATTTCGAAAATCGTGACAAATTTTCTATCGATTTTGAGTTTGGAAGCAAAAAAAAAATTTTTTTATCCTCCTGACCAAATATTTTGTAAGAATTTTGATTTTCGCTCAAGATTGAATGGAATTTCGTTGCATTTCAACAAAAATACATTTTTCCATTCATTTTTTGTTCAATTTCGAAAATCGTGACAAATTTTCTATCGATTTTGAGTTTGGAAGCAAAAAAAAAATTTTTTTATCCTCCTGACCAAATATTTTGTAAGAATTTTGATTTTCGCTCAAGATTGAATGGAATTTCGTTGCATTTCAACAAAAATACATTTTTCCATTCATTTTTTGTTCAATTTCGAAAATCGTGACAAATTTTCTATCGATTTTGAGTTTGAAAGCAAAAAAAAATTTTTTTTATCCTCCTGACCAAATATTTTGTAAGAATTTTGATTTTCGCTCAAGATTGAATGGAATTTCGTTGCATTTCAACAAGAATACATTTTTCCATTCATTTTTTGTTCAATTTCGAGAACCCTGTCAATTTTTCTCTCAATTTTGAGTTTGAAAGCAAAAAAAAATTTTTTTATCCTCCTGACCAAATATTTTGTAAGAATTTTGATTTTCGCTCAGGATTGAACGGAATTTCGTTGCATTTCAACGATGAAAACTTCAACATGATTATTTAGGGGTACGTGAATTTTTCCTGCACTCCGAATCTGCGCACTAAATTAATTCCAAGATGTATAGTCTAATGCAGCTCGTCTAAGTATGTGTGCAGCGGTGAAATAAATGGTGAAGTGTGTGTAGAGCAGCAAAAGGATCGTAAAGTACGTAGTGGAAGGGTTAAATCTTGCGCGTTAAATGGGACAAGAGAAAGTTGGCCGGAAACTTGGGAAAATCGTAACGTTTCATAGCCGCTCTGGCATCCCTTATTTCTCGCTGAAGCAGTATCCCATGTATGGAGTATATATTTCTATGGAGTATCGCGTGCTTACACTATAGTAAGTACGGATGTATATGTATGTAGGATAATGTGCAGGCAGCATTGTACTTTGTGATATCAAGCAGAAATATTCATCCTCGTGTATGGGGAATTTTCACTGAAAATAAAATTCTTTTGGAAAAAATGGAAATTTCGTTCGATACGTTCGACTAAACGTTTTTTTTTTAATTATCCCAAAAATAGTGACGTTGCAGCAAGAAATATTGTCGAATTTTTGTCATTAGAATTGTTTATTTTGCTGACAGTTTTGTTAGAATTAAAAAATATTGTCAAAATGAGGAAAATTTTGAAATTATTCAAAAATATTTAGTTTATCGTGTTCAACAAAATATCGACGATTTTTAACGAAATTCCATTTCCAGTCAAGTCTAGAAAGTCTCTTCGGAGAGCTAATTTTTGGCATTCCAATCGTTAATTTTGCTGACAGTTTCGTTATAAATAAAAAATATTGTCAAAATAACGAAAATTTTTAAATTTTCCAAAAATATTTAGTTTATCGTGTTCAACAAAATTTCCAAGTTTTTTGACCAAATTTAATTTTCAGCCAATTCTGGAAAATCTCTTCGAAAAGCAAATTTTTCTCATTCCAATCGTAAATTTTGCTGACAGTTTCGTTATAAATAAAAAATATTGTCAAAATGAAAAAAAATTCAAAATTATCAAAAAATATTTAGTTTAGCAACAAAATATCGACGATTTTTATCAAAATTCCATTCTCAGTGTAGGCTTAAAAATCGTCCTGGATTTTTGTCTTTCCTTAATGTTCGTTCCATTAATTTTTTTCCATCGTTGCTTGTGTCGGTTTAAGAAAAATGAAATTTCGTCAAAAAACGTCGATATTTTGTTGAACACGATAACCTAAATATTTATCGACAATCCCAAAATTTTCAAAGTCCAATCAGCACGTAATGCCTCGTGTATGAAAATTTTTGTATACGCCAGAGTATGGTCTCGATGAAAAAGCGTTTTACGACGGGATAAGAAGAACGGTGAAACTAAATCCTGTGGGAATGAGAGTAGAAGAGAATAACGAGAGAAGCGAAAAGAGTGGAGCACGAGGAGAAGAGGAAATGAAGACTAAGAGAGGACATTTGCATTGTTAATAAGAAATACCGTTGGCGTTTTGGGATTACTGTTTCGCCAGAAGCTTTTGCTGATTCATTGCGATATATACGAGTGCATTTAGCAGGATTATTATTTTTATTATCTCGGGACAGACATCCTTTTAGGTGCTTGCGTTCATTGTGAATTTTGGAGGAGAACGAGAGTGTTAAAAATGATGGAGGTCACGTGGGACTTTTGTAAGGATCATTAATATTATTTTCCAGCATCTTTCGTTCCTGGAAAGTCCATTTTCGTGTCGATCAACTCCAACCAACGTAACGATCCTACCCTTTTTATTTCACAATCGTTTTCTATACCAACAATATCTCTTACGCACGATCGAGTCGTAATAATTGGCCCAAGAGCTCACCCCATTGAAAATCCTTTTTTTTTTCTCCCTTCATCCCCTTAAATTTCTTCCTCGCTCTTGCTCCGGCTTAGCACAGAGTTAGCCAAAGTTTAAATTCATTTCGTGGCCTCGACATCATATTGTCCACGCATCTGTTGCGAGGTCTGTCTCGAGCTTGAGCCCACATTGTTGTACGAAGATGATGATTCGTGCGTATGTAGTCAGACGAGCTGAGCATGGAAAAGCCACGGAGAAGCAGGCTGCCAAGTGCAAAGAGGGGGCCCAATTTCATTATCGGTGTAATTTTAAAGTGGCTGTCAAATTTTGTCTCCTCTCTCTCTCTCTCTCTCTCTCGCTGCTGCTGCAGCTTCATCTCCCTCTTTCTGGTGGCTGCCCCGCTAAGGGTGAGATCGCGCGTTTTGACGCTTTCTTCAATGACATCCCTTCATGCAGCATGGATTCACGCGCTCGCCAAACTATTTATACACCATGTTACGATGCCTGTTACTAAAAGGTATGGGTGTGTATTTACAGACTGATTCATCGTCGCAACCCCAAATCTCTCCGCGTTTATCCCTTTTCGCTCTCTCGCACTCTCTCTCGGTCTCTTGGACTAAAAATTCAATATTGTCAAATAATGGGGACATTTTTTTCAACGTGGAAAACTAAATATTTTTGGATAATTTCAAAATTTTCGTTATTCTGACAATTTTTTTTATTTCTAACGAAACTTTCAACAAAATTTACGATTGGAATGACAAAAATTTGCTTTTCAAAGAGACTTTTTAGAATTGACTGAAAATTCAATTTTGGCAAAAAACGGGGACATTTTTTTCAACGTGGCAAACTAAATATTTTTGGATAATTTCAAAATTGTCGTTATTTTGACAAAATTTTTGATTTTTTGAATTTGCTTTTCCAAGAGACTTTTTAGAATTGACTGAAAATTCAATTTTGTCGAAAAAACTTCGATATTTTTTTGTTCAACGTGGCAAATTAAATATTTTTGAATAATTTCAAAATTTTCGTTATTTTGACGATATTTTTTATTTATAACGAAACTGTCAGCAAAATTAACGATTGGAATGACAAAAATATCCTTTTCGAAGAGACTTTCTAGAATATTTCTTGCTGCAATGACAAAATTTTTGCGATTTTTTTAAAAAACGTTTACTATCCATCAAATTTTTTTTTCTTCAGTGCAGTGCCCCGAGTATTTTCTTCTGTAATTCACAGGCGACCGAGCATGCACCCTTATAGGTGGCTGCGAGTAAAAGAATCGAGAAGGCATACGTACAAAGTAATGGGAATAACTTGATTCGAAAAGAGCGGAAAATTCGGGCTGTCGAGTCGATGAAATTTCATTGGAAGCAAAAGGTTTATTCTCGCTTCTGTATAAATGTGCTTGCCAAAAATGAGTTTATTCTCATTGGATTTAGTCTCGACCCTTTTTTCGATATCGTGCTCGAAAATTGAGCGATTGGAGTGCAATCGTGTGTGGGTCGATTTAACCTCGGGATTTCAACACTCGCAGCGAGTTATTCAAGCGCGGCAAACAATTACAGCGTTATGTAACTCGATACAGTATCCCCGCGCGCGTTTACATTGCCAGGGAAACCGCTTTTGGCTTTAAAGCTGTGAATTCATAATGAAAATACGAGTGCGAATGCGAACAGCCTCGCGACACACACACAGAAGGGAGAAAGAGACAGAAAACTGTTACACGCTGTAGCGGGGAATGAGATTATTATCAACTCGTGTATATAATGCTCGCAAAGATTAAAACGTCCTGGCTAAATTTTGGGGTGAATTTGTGCATTTATACCTCCTATTGTTATGATTTATTAATCGTGTTGAGTGCTCCTGGCTCATCGTGGGAAAATTCGTGCGAAATGAAATATCTACGTAATCCATACACGAAAAATTGCAGCGATTGAACGAGATTTTTCAAAAAACTTTCGAAAAATCATTAAATTCAAATCGTTCAATCGATATTTTCCAAATTCAGTACCAACCTTCCTATCAAAATACTCTATTTATAAAGAAAACGGATTTAGTAATGCATCTTTAAATTTGCGGAAGTGAGAGCGATGACGGACGTTTTTTAAAAATTTCAAAATGTCGCAAAATTTGTATTTTTTAAAATAGTTTCGACAACTTTTCTATAAAGTAAAGAGTCAGTACGAACTTGCAAACAATATCTAACGAAATTTGCAAAAATTGAAGCGATTAGACGATTTTTCAAAAAACTCAGATTTTCGTAAAATTCGAAAAATCATTTAATTTAAACCGTTCAATCGATATTTTCCAAATTCAGTACCAACCTTCCTATCAAAATACTCTATTTATAAAGAAAACGGATTTAGTAATGAATCTTAAAATTTGCGGAAGTGAGAGCGATGACGGACGTTTTTTAAAAATTTCAAAATGTCGCAAAATTTGTATTTTTTAAAATAGTTTCGACAACTTTTCTATAAAGTAAAGAGTCAGTACGAACTTGTAAACAATATCTAACGAAATTTGCAAAAATTGAAGCGATTCGACGATTTTTCAAAAAACTCAGATTTTCGTAAAATTCGAAAAATCATTAAATTTCAACCGTTCAATCGATATTTTCCAAATTCAGTACCAACCTTCCTATCAAAATACTCTATTTATAATGAAAACGGATTTAGTAATGAATCTCAAAATTTGGGGAAGTGAGAGCGATGACGGACGTTTTTTAAAAATTTCAAAATGTCGCAAAATTTGTATTTTTTAAAATAGTTTCGACAATTTTTCTATAAAGTAAAGAGTAAGTACGAACTTGTAAACAATATCTTCCGAAATTTGCAAAAATTGAAGCGATTAGACGATTTTTCAAAAAACTCAGATTTTCGTAAAATTCGAAAAATCATAAAATCCAAACGGTTCAATCGATATTTTCCAAATTCAGTACCAACCTTCCTACTATGCTCCTCTATTCATAAAAAAAACATCAGTAATAAATCTCAAAATTTGCGGAAGTTAGAGCGTCGACACCTTTTTTTCAAAAATTTCAAAATGCCATAGAACGAAGAGATCGTCACATAAGTTTCCTCTACGACTAATCAACAAAAAAAAGTAATTATAAAAATCCCAATTGCCATCAAAATCGAAAATAATTGCAACAGATTAAAAAAAAAAAAAAAAACACGCTCCAAGCCTCACCGCACGCCGTACGTGTGAGCCATAAATAATAAATTTCTCGAATGACGCAATTCCAGAGCTTGTTATTTTTCCACTCCTAGGTGTTTGGCACGAGGTAGCCAAGCCAAAGCAGAAAGAAGAAGGAAAACGAGGCCCGAGTCGAAGCAGGACGACGACGAGGAAACCGCACGAGAAGAAGAGACGCACCGGGAAGAGAAGAAAGGGATTCCATCGAGAGAGAAGCCACCCCAAAGTGAAGGCTGACATAACAAGGGGGTTGGCTGCTGCTGGTGGTTCTGTTGCGGCAATATACACACTCTCTTGTGTATAACTCGCGCTTTGCCTTCTGCTGGTGGGTAAACTCGAAGCAAGAAAAAAAAGGCCCGGTTCGCCATAGCGTGGCAATTTTCCTTTGAGGTTTACGTCTCCGAGACTTTTGCTCACACACGCACACACAGCGATATGTATATAAATAAAATGGGCGTATGTAATCATGGCGAAGAAAGTTGTCTGAGGGATAATAAGAAAAGGAGAGGAAGAAAAAACATGGAAGATGTTGGGCAAAGTGGAGTGGTTGTCACCGGTGAATCGACACAAAAGTGACCATCGCCAGGGTAACCGACGACGACGAGGAAAAAGGCCCTTTGCTCTCGTCGGACGAGCTTAACTTCTCATCCCTTAGATATCGGCCACGGGGTGTATTTTATCCGAAACGTTACGCGCCGCAATCGTCTCTGCAATAACATAAAGATAAAACGGAAAGGACGTGGACAGCTAAGATTTGGCCGGTACTTGCTCTGGGAATTCAATTTTTAGAAAAAACGTCGAAATTTGGTTGAACGTGGTAAAATAAATGTTTTTGGATTAAATTAATAATAAAATTAAATTTAATCTAAAAACGTCGATATTTTGTTGAACATGGTGAAATTAATTCAATCAAATTAAATTAAATGGAATCAAAATTAAAATAAAGCAGTTGAAATTCTTTTGAAATTCTTTTTAAATTCTTTCATCAAATTAAATTAAATGAAATCAAAATTAAAATAAAACATTGAAAATTGAAAATTAAAATGAAAAAAACCTGAAAAATTAAAATTATAATTCAAAAGTTGAAATTCTTTTGAAATTCTTTTTAAATTCTTTCATCAAATTAAATTAAATGGAATCAAAATTAAAATAAAACATTGAAAATTGAAAATAAAAATAAAAAAATTGAAAAATTAAAATTAAAATTAAAAATTTGAAATTCTTTTTGAAATTCTTTTGAAATTCTTTAAAAATCCTTTCAAAATTTAGTATAATAAACGTTCTTGGTACCAAAACTAACAGTTTTCTCTTGAGAAAAAAAATTTCCTGACGTTTAAAATTCTCGATGTTCCCAATTTTTTATTTCTCCATCCAAACGCCACGTTTTCGTTAAAAAGTTGGAGGAAACAGAATAACGAAAGAAAGGCGACATGAATTTACACAAGTTTGGATGAGAGAAAATAAAAAAATGAAATTTCTTAAATTCTAAAGTTCAGAAAATTCGTGATACGTTGATTTCAAAGTTTATTAGGGAATGGAATTTATTCAGCTGGTCCATGGAGACCAAGGAATAGAATTTTTATGTCCAACCTCAATGATTGTCGTTATGGTTATTCCCAGAGTGAAAATATGGCAAGAAGAAAAAAAGGAGAGTTTTGCATGGCTCGTTGAGATTTGATGTGTGCATATCAAGGACTTCCGATAAGGGTATACGTCGAGGACGCTCTTTTGTGGCTGGAATATTGGGAGAATGAAAAAATGGCGAAAAATTGTCTCACCCTTGAGGAGCAAGATCGAGGGAAAGGGAAGAAAACGACTCGGGTCACGCTACATAGCATCGAAATCACCGGCGTCAATTTCAGCAAGGCCGCAGAGTTTTCTTCCTTTTCACTCACTCGCTCTCTCTCGAAACGCCTCCGATTCGTTAGCTTTCCTTGCCGCACACGCCACACTCTATATTTCCCGAAAAAGAGACCAAAAGGAAGGGGTAAAAAAATATTTAATTCACTGTCCTTTTCCACGCTGGATTTTCCTCCGGTGCTTCGTTTTTCCTCGAGCACTGACAATTCGTTTCCCGCGCGCTTCATTTAACCCGAACGTGTAGCATCGCCCAAAGCAGCAGCTCCCTTCGCTTTCCTCGTCATCCAGACTCGCGGATGTTTGATGCGAGCTGTCGCGAAAAAGACTCGGCGATCAAGAGCGAGAAAAAAAATTTTCAACCCCCTGCAGAGACAATCGAGATCCTGGATCCTCGGCTCCTCGAGATTAATGCTTTTGGCCAAGAGAGAAAAAGAGAAAAGTTACCACTCGCGCGCCTGCTGAAAATTTTGGCCAAATCTCTCGTCGCCTCATTTGAGCCTCCGCACACAAACTTTATAAGCATCGTATCGATACACACACAGACTTGCTTCTGACTATAGACGAAGCGTGTCTTTCTTTAGGAACAGGAAAGAATAGACATTCCTGATGTCGTTCCAACGTGCGCCTGATGAATTTTCAAGCTTTTTATTTTGCCTTTCGTATCGGTGGATATTACTCTCAGAACTCGTTTGAAAAATCATTCCTTCCGCTCGATTTTCGATGAATCACAAATCGAGAACTCTAATCATATTTATGTTGATGCTTTTCTCTTTTTTATTATTATAATATTTTCTCATCTTTGGCCATCATTCAGTTCCTTAAACTGTCAAGTGCCTTCGCAGCATTTCGAAAACACATGCCGATGCAGGAAACAAATAATTCCATCGATTGCGAGAAGTTTTCTTGGGCATTTTTTTTTTTGGTAATCGAGATCCAAATTTTCAGGTCGTAGGATCTGGTTTAGAAAAATTTATGAATTTGTTGGAAAAAAAAAAGCATCGAGGGTTCTTTTGCTGAAAATTTCAAAATTTTCGTTATTTTGACAATATTTTTTACTTCTAACGGAACTGTCGACAAAATTTACGATTGGAATGACAAAAATTTGCTTTTCATAGAGACTTTCCATAATTGCGAAAATAAAATTTAATGAAAAAACGAAAAACTAAATATTTTTGAATAATTTCAAAATTTTCGTTATTTTGACAATATTTTTTATTTCTAACGGAACTGTCGACAAATTTACCATTGGAATGACAATAATTTGCTTTTCGAAGAGACTTTCCATAATTGACTGAAAAAAAATTGAAAAAAAAAAACGAAAAACTAAATATTTTTGAATAATTTCAAAATTTTCATTATTTTGACAATATTTTTTATTTCTAACGGACCGGTCAGCAAATTAAACGATTGGAATGACAAAATTCGTGATTTTTATAAAAAAGTATGTTCGAACGTATCCAACAAAATATCGATTTTTTTTTTTTTTCTTCACCATACATTGATTAACATTTCAAAGGATTTGGAGAAAACACGTCAAAATGCAAAAAGACACGTGTCTGTATAGGTGAATAATCCTCGTGTCAGGCACACTCGGATAATTCATTGTTCCCGCACGTCGCGTTGCTTAATTTCTCATGCTCGCGGCTCCCAGTGGCAGGAGGATGAATCATTAGCAGAATCGAGAGCAAAAGAAATGCCAGGGCAAAGAGATTTTTGCTTGGTCTCAAAGCTCAAAGCTCAACGTTTGTAAAGTAAAAAAAAAAATAAAAAAAACTCCGCGTACGTGTTTGTGTGCACGTTGTATATTTATTTATCGCTGTGTATTTTGGTAAAAACGGGAGAGCAGGGCGCACGTTTGTAATTAACGATTACAAAGTATTTCGTTCAGATGATTATCAGTCTGGGCCGGATGCACCGCGAGAGTTGCCTCGTTTCTAACCCATCCTCCTCCTCGCTCGCGGCCTCCTCCCCATAACTTCCGGCACTTTGATGTACCAGAGACTTGCCTTGTTTTCTGGCCCATTGTCCTCGAATCCTCTTGCCAACTGTACACGAGAATCGTCAACGGAATCACCGCGAGAGCTCGCTTTAAATACGCACGCACACAGTAATATCGTCGTCGAGATTTTTAACCAACAAAACGAGGACAGACCTCGGGCTCTCTTCCTTCCCTTGTTGCTGCTCCTGGCATCGCCTTCTCCTTTCTTTTTGAGCTTTTTCGAATCTATCGGAGCCACGGAATACACTCGAGAGCTTATTCATTGTGTGCGCGATCGCGCTTTATTATTACGAGAGCTCGGGCCACCGGAACAGCAGTGCAGTTCGAAACGTTTGATCGCTGCCGCGATCAAACGAGAGCATCGGCAAATTGCATCTTGCAATATATTTGGCTCTTGAATATGCGGAAATATTATTTTTTGGGCTGATTGACGCCTCGGGATTTGAGCGTTTTCTCTTCGCACTTTTCGTCAATGATTTTTTGGAAATTTCGTTAAAAAATCCCAAAAATGAATAAAAAAACACGATGCTCTAATTTTCTTGGATGAGGAGCATCGTGCATCTTGGGCATCTAGAGGAAGCAATTTTCAAATTTTAATTTGCAGCATTTTTTGTATTTATAAATTTAATTTATACAATTTCGACAATTTTTCTATAGAAAGTAAAGAGGAAGTTTGAACTTTTAAAGAATATCTTGGAAAATTTGAAAAAATTGAAGCGATTAGACGATTTTTCGAAAAACTCAGATTTTCGTAAAATTTGAAAACATCATAGAAATTAAACCGTTCGATCGATATTTCCCAAATTCAGTACCAACCTTCCTATCAAAATACTCTATTTATATAGAAAACAAATTTAGTAATGAATCTTAAAATTTGCGAAAGTGAGAACGATGACGGACGTTTTTTAAAAATTTCAAAATGTCGCAAAATTTGTATTTTTTAAAATAGTTTCGACAACTTTTCTATAAAGTAAAGAGTGAGTACGAACTTGTAAACAATATCTAACGAAATTTGCAAAAATTGAAGCGATTAGACGATTTATCGAAAAACTCAGATTTTCGTAAAATTCAAAAAATCATAAAATCCAAACCGTTCAACCGATATTTTCCAGATTCAATACCAACCTTCCTACTATGCTACTCTATTCATAAAAAAAAAATTAGCCATAAATCTCAAAATTTGCGCAAGTAACAGCGTCGCCAACTTTTTTTCGAAAATTTCAAAATGCCATAGAATTCGTATTTTTCCACCAATTCCAACAAAAATCTCAGAGACTAAAGAGTTTGTTCAGATTAACATCCGTGCGTTTTTTGTTTGTTCGAGTTCTCGGAGCGGAGTGAATAGTACCAAACAGTTCGTTATATTCGCTTCGGTCTCAGGGCCAAAGGGAATTTAATTGCAAAGTAGTTTCTCGCGCGGACGAGCAATAACGTTTACTATTAATTCGTTGGCGCGTTTTACAATCGCATGAGACCGGGCGCTTCGGTATCCAGAGATGAGTCTAAAAGGCATGCGAAGCAGTAGTTGATCGCGAGCAGAGTACGAATTGCTCCAGCAGCAGGTTTAAGGGCTTCGTGTCTGATCGGCAAACCGGTGGAGAATTAAACCGAGCAAGCAACATTTTATCGCAGTTCCTATAAACGCGAAGTTCCGGGCAAGCAGGAGGGGAGTTTTCGGTTTGGACGTTAAAATCCATGGTGGTCATGAGGAGGAGGGCGAGAGAATCGTGAGCAGAGCGAGATGTAGATTCGGAAGGTTCGGGAGTAAAATTAATGACGTGTCGACGATGATAATGGCGCATCATCGTTTTGTCTTGTGACGATAGGTGTGCTCGGCATATGTTTTAAAGCCTCTCGTTTGCGCTCTTTCTCTCCAGCCCGAGTAATTGTCCATTAAAGTACAAAACTCGCCGAGTCCCTCTATATAAACAAGAAAACAATAATAATAAATGTCAATGGTTCTGGGTGCTTGGTGTATGAACAAAATGGACAGGAGAGAAGATCGTCAAAGGGTTGGCTTCGCGATTAAATTTCATTATCAAGCTTTACGATTACGAACGTACAACCGGTGGCTCGATTCGCGATGCCTGCTGATTTGCGGGATTTATAAACGTGCATGGCGCCCTGCACGAGGGACAAGAGGAGGATCAAATTTTCAGGGACGAAAAAAACAAAAAAAAAATTTATTTAAATTTCGGAGCGTGCTGTAACGACTGCCGATAAAAATAAAATCATAAAATCCTTCGTATGCGTTGATCGCGCCCTGCCAAAGGGATTGTAACTAAATTCGAGAATGAACCGGAAGTCCTGCACTTACGAACCACCCAATCAAAGGCCCAAAGACCAAAACGTGTTCGACGATAGAAAAAAAAAGAAGAAAAAAGGACAATGCAGGAAAATGAGACTCTCCCCTAAATCATACCTTTTTTTTCCTGCTTAATTGTCACTAAAGTCTCACGCTTGACAATTAACTTTTGGTCTGCATAGTTAACGACCCCCGGACCTGCTGTTACTGTCCATCATAAAATCTTGTCTTCATCCTGCTCTGCTGCCTGGATAAGCATACGCATTCCCATATATTCGCATCCCATACGCAGCCTCCGTGGATCACTCCCAAGTGCGTGAGAGTCGATAAAACTTCGGAATTAAAATATCTCCAAGATATATGCTCCGTGCCAGTGAACCCCATGAGAAATTCACCATTTCACGCGAACCGTATACAGTCTCGGGCTAAAAAAAATATCATTGTCGCCACATCGTATCAGCTGCGGCTCTGAACCGTTTCATAGGCGTCTATCTCATCAACAAATCCATTATAATAAAAATCGGTTATAATTTACATACAATGTAAATGTAAAAATAAATTTAACAAATATTTATTATTTTTGTAGAAAATAATATTTATTACGATGTATAAATATAAATTGATATTTTATTCGTTATTTGTCATATTTTATAATATTTATTGAATTTTTTATTTATATTTTAATAACGATTTGTTAATATTTAATAATGGAAATTTATTTATTTATTATTTATCATTATTATTACTTATTTAATAATAATAATAATGAAATTGATAATAATTAATAATGGAAATTTATTTATTTATTATTATTATTACTTATTTAATAATAATAAATATAATAATAAATAATGAATCAAGGGATGAGAGAAAAAGGTGGAACGGGATGAAAGAAGGGGTACGGGAAGCACACCATGTACAAACCCGCCAAGGGTATGCATGTAAAACTCCACTACATACATACATACAATAAATAATGAATGAATAAATTTTCATTATTAAATATTAA
This sequence comes from Hyposoter didymator, assembly GCA_037952995.1. Taxonomy (NCBI): domain Eukaryota; kingdom Metazoa; phylum Arthropoda; class Insecta; order Hymenoptera; family Ichneumonidae; genus Hyposoter; species Hyposoter didymator. The sequence goes on along the minus strand of JBAJMU010000009.1, from coordinate 10,543,099 downwards.
CAAATCGTTATTTATTTATTATAATTGTTAAATTAAATTTAATTTCATTTTCATTATTAAATATAATAATAAATTATAAATAAATAAATTTTCATTATTAAATATTCACAATTCGTTATTAAAATAGAAATATAAATATTATATTATTTACGTTATTAAATTCAATTAAATTTAATAGTTAAATTAAATTTTTATTATTTTTCATTAAATATCATTAATTTTCATTAAATTAAATTAAATAATTAAATTTAATTTCCATTTTCGTCAAAAAATGAACTCAGGGCCATACAATATGAAAAATGAACTAGAAAAATAAGTTTCTATTAAAAAAAAAAAAGAAAAATGCATTGGAATACGAAAACCGATTTGAAAAACGCGGCGTGGGTCAGATTGACCCAAGATGCAGTTATCTCAGAACAAAGGCGTCGTGTCTCAGTCGCGAGTTACGAACGAGAAGAGAAAAATCGTTGCAACGTGATTATTGTCATACACGTTGATGTCGAAACGACATAAGTATCGCGTCGCGAGAGTTAACGCGAGGAACATGAACCGCGGTAGGTTTCCCGTGGCATGGCAGTAAAAAGTCACGAGTCTACGCGCAAAAGAGCCTCCGCTGATCGTTTTCGCGAGCTTCGGAAGGTTCGCTTAACGATTTCGTGCGAAATGCAATAATTTATCGATCCTTCCTCTTGGGCTGCTGTGCTCTTTGGCATAAAAACGTGGACACAATTGTTGGCGCGTAGGCTCGGCGGAAAGGTCGTTGCCAGGACCGCGCAGCAGCCTATGCTCGATCCTCCACGCATTTCCGCTTTATTAGGGAACTCGCTCGGACGTTGCGTGTGTCTGACGAGCAGTTAAGCATTAACGATTCATTTAGGAACGTTCAGTCTGCACCAGAAACTGCAATCACACGATTCAGCCTCTTCGCGCGCAGTCCCACCGAGAAAATACACGAAGGAGCTTCCTCATAGAAACGCGTATCATGCGGACACTTCGCAGAGGCTACATCCCGTTTATTTCTCTCAACGTTAAGTCTCCAGGCCGTAAGAGCGATAAGAACATCCTGGATAAAGGACCTGCCATCCTGATTCGACGTTTTGCTATTTCAACTAGACGAATAAATGCCCAGGGGCTATAATAACGAATTCCTTGCTTCTTCGCATGCTCAACACCCTTAAAGCAGCTGTAACTTGCTCCTTGTTCATGTTCGATCTTCGGAATCGTCACCGCATCCGTATACGAGCCTCTCTCGAGCTCCCTGGCTCTCCTTTAATTCCTCGTTGCCAGAACAGCCTCGAATCGCGCGGAGGGACCGTTAATGAGATATCAAAAGCGAAGCATCGTAATGTGTGTCTCGGAGCGAGTCCCGCGACACTTTCTATATGTCTCACGTGCCCTCACTTTTCCCTCTGCTTGCCACTAAAACCGATACTTGCCTGCTCGAAAATATAAACGCTCGTCCGTCGCTTGTTTCAATTTATGCTTCGGATTCTCATATAGTTAGCCTGCGACGGTTAAACGGGCAACTAGATTCGAAGCTTACCGTTCGATACATGCTCTTTGCCTCATAAAAATCTCCCCATTCTCCATTTTATTATTTCTACTTTTTTTTTATCATTTTTTTCTTTTCTGAATTTTTGCTTTCGGTTTTTTTTTCATAAAAATGGTTTGCGAGCCCGAGTTCAGTCAAAAATGTTGTTACAAATTGACTCAATAACAACGTACTCCAAATCCAAGATTTTCCGAGGGAATCTGTATTGTTTATTTAATAAACAAAATTTCGATATAATTTTACGATCGATTTTTTTGAAAAACTCAATAAAGCTTCTTCGATGTTACACAAAAGTGCATGCAAAGTTTTAAGAGGCTTCACCATTTAGAAATCGAAATATTTAATGTTGAAAATTGCAACTTTTAACACACGCTCTTATGAGCAACTATTGAAAATTCTGATTTTTATAAATGAATATCTAAATATCTATAAATGACTAAATATCTATAAATGATTGAAGAACAACATACTTCAAATCCAAGATTTTCGGAGGGAATCTGTATTTTTTATTTAATAAACAAAATTTCGATATAATTTTACGATCGATTTTTTTGAAAAATTGAATAAAGCTTCTTCGATGTTACGTAAAAGTTTATGCAAAGTTTTAAGAGGCCTCACCATTTAGAAATCGAAATATTTAATGTTGAAAATTGCAACTTTTAACACACGCTCTTATGAGAAACTATTGAAAATTCTGATTTTTATAAATAAATATCTAAATATCTATAAATTACTAAATATCTATAAATGATTAAAGAACAACATACTCCAAATCCAAAATTTTCCGAGGCAATCTGTATTTTTTATTTAATAAACAAAATTTCGACAAAATTTACGATCAATTTTTTTGAAAAATTGGATAAAGCTTGTTCGATGTTACATTAAAGTTTATGCAAAGTTTTAAGAGGCTCCACCATTTAGAAATTGAAATATTAAATGTTGAAAATTGCAACTTTTAACACACGATCTTATGAGAAACTATTGAAAATTCTGATTTTTATAAATAAATATCTAAATATCTATAAATTACTAAATATCTATAAATGATTTAAACATACTCCAAATCCAAGATTTTCCGAGGCAATCTGTATTTTTTATTTAATAAACAAAATTTCGATATAAATCTACGATCGATTTTTTTGAAAAACTCAATAAAGCTTCCTCGATGTTACACAAAAGTGTATGCAAAGTTTGAAGAGTATTTAAAGTTAAAAATTGCAACTTTTAACACACACTCTTACGAGAAATTCCTGAAAATATTGATTTTTATAAACAAATATTTCGACTTTATTAATATTTCTCCCAGTGTGGTAGAAATTCAAAGGAATTTTGTCGATAGAAAAATTTTGCATACAACGTACTAAGGTGTCGTCGGACATGCTCACTTTTGGTTCCTATAAATTTTCTGCTCCATCATCCTCATTCCTCGCGAATAACTAATGTCACTTTTGGTTCGAGTTGAAAGAGAAGGGGGAAAGAGGGGAAGTCAGTTATTCGGTTTTTCTAAGTGTCGGTCGTTTCCAGGCTGATATGGAAATCTCGAAAGCGCTTCGTCTCGCACCCATCGCGACATAGTTCGAGTTTGATTTCTCGTCGTTGCTAAATAAGCAGAATCGCGAATGGAATTGAGACTGCTTTTAAAATCTCCATTAAGCGAGACGTCGCGCGTGTGGCATTCAACATTTATTTGCTTCGGTCTATCAATACATATTCCTTGTGACACTTGTATCGAATCTGAAGAATTTCGGGCTGAGAGAAAGCAGCCCGATGATAGAGAAGCAGGGAGGTCCTTAAAAATTTTTTAAATACCGAGACCGAACGAGCAGCCACCGTGTACGAAATCGTTCCACGAAAGACACACGCGATTATGACGTACGTGTCTCCTGCTCGGATGGTCTGTGGACGATATTCCAGGAAGACGATTCTCGTAGCACGTGCCCGCCCGGGAGCTCCTCTCACCTTTTTTTCATATAATTACGAAATAAAAACTTCTCCATCGTTTTACACGTTTTTCGAGCCTTTTTGGAAATTTCTTCGCGACAGACTCGCTCGCCAATGGAGATTTTTATTAAAAAATCTTTTGACGATGATGGATGTCTCAGGAATCTTGGGAAATTTTGGAGGCTCTAGGAAACTTTAGAAAAAACAATATTTGTTTAAAAAAATCGATATTTTGTTGGACTTGACGTTTTTTTTTTTTTTTTTTTGAAAAATCACGAAAAATTTGTCATTGCAGCGAGAAATATTCTAGAAAGTCTCTTCGAAAAGCAAATTTTTGGCATTCCACTCGTAAATTTTGCAGACAGCTTCGTTAGAAATAAAAAATATAGTCAAAATGACGAAAATTTTGAAATTATTCAAAAATATTTAGTTTATCGTGTTTAACAAAATATCGACGTTTTCCGACCAAATTTAATTTCCAGTCAAGAAAGTCTCTTCGAAAAGCAAATTTTTGTCATTCCACTCGCAAATTTTGCAGACAGTTTCGTCAGAAACCAAAAAAACTGTCAAAATGCCAAAAATTTCGAAATTATCAAAAAATATTTAGTTTACCACGTTGACCAAAATATCGACGTTTTTTGACAGAATTAAATTTTCAGTTTAGGATTTTTATGAATTTTCGTACTAATGACGAAAAAATTTATGCACGTCTCGCGCTCGGAGATAAAACCGCAGAAACGTTGACGCGAAATTTCACAGATTTTGTTGGCGAGCCGCGTATATTAATTTCCAGGAGAATTTCATCGCTATCGAAGCCTCTTTAGCCTTTCACGGTTCTCCTTCTTCTTCTTCTTCTTCTTTTCATATCCATTATCCTCTTTTTATAATTTTCGAACGCGTTATGAGCTTTATCTCGAATAGAGTACGCTTAAGCGACGAGCTCACTCAATACATTTCTCTCCTTCTCTTTTCTCCTGTTGCCTCCTCACAGTCGTTTGGCTTCGCGATTGAAACTCTTTCGACGCGGCGAGGCTTTGCCTCCAAGTGCAGCACGCACTGTCAATCTCGCGCGTCGTTTTCTTGCGCCCACGAGGACGCGTAAGTGCACGTCGTGATATAAAGTCTCCTTCTGTGGCGCGGAGAGCTTCTCGTAATCTGCATTATCATTTTTTTATTTTTTTATTTTTATTTTTTTTTATTATTTTTTTTTTAAATAATTTTCTCTTTTGAAATATCGGCGAGACGAACATTATCGCTCTCATCCCAATGGACACGAGGCTTCAGCTATTCTTTTGCGTCAACTTAGAAATCTATACTAGATACCAACGCACTTAGTGGCTTGGGATGAAATAACGAGTTGCTCGACGTCGAGCAACATTTTTTTTTGCAGCGCGTCTCGGACTGAGAAATTAGTACGAACGTGCGACGTCCGTTCGAAATGAGCGTGAGAAAACGCTCGAGTCTGTCGCGAGGGCGGGAAGAATATTTTTCGTTGCGTTGGTGCGTGTGAAAAATTGAATTTTCGAAAAATTGCAGTTTCGTGAGAAATTCGAAAACTGAAAATGAAATTTTGTCCAAAATTTTCGGTATTTTGACAATATTTTTTATTTCTAACGGAACTGTCAGCAAAATTAAGAGACTTTCTAGAATATTTCTCCCTGCCACGCCAAATTTTTTGCGATTTTTCAAAAAAACGTAAAAAAAAGAAAAATCGAAATTTTTCAACAAAATTTACTTTTTCGTAAGTAAAATGATAAAAATTGAGGGAAAGTAAGAAGGAGATCAGGAAAATGGATTTAAAGAGGTTCCAACTGCGAGGGCAAAGACGCGTCGACGAAGGCTCGAGAGGAAGAGAGAGTTTAATGGCCTCGAGCACAAGCGATATTTTTTGATACGGAGCTTTGGAAAATTGCTGGTGCGTTTGTTGCTAACCGAGAATATTTCCCCGGGGCGGGAGTTGGAGAGAAAAAAACGAGAATAAGCAGCAGGTGATTCAAGTTTTGTTTCTATTTCTCCATTTCTTTTCTTCGCTGGCCCTTTGGAGTTTCCTTTTAGCATTTGTACATGCAAAGCGCAGGGACGTTTTTTCTCGCAGCAGCTCGTTGCAACGCTCGAGTTGGTCGAGCGAATAGTCGCGAGAATTTCCCCGTTTCCTTGTTCATTTTTTTTTCTTCTCTTTTCATTCGCTCCATATTTATCTTTTTTCCTGTTATCTCGTCCTCGTGTATTCCGTTTTTCTTGTTTTTTCATTTTCATCATTATTATTTTTTTTTATTGTTTTTTTTTTTTTTTTTTTTTTTTTT
>JBAJMU010000009.1:10521985-10537284 GCA_037952995.1 Hyposoter didymator | reverse complement strand
TTTTTTTTTTTTTTTTTTTTTTTTTTACTTCTCCGCACGAAAGCAAGTCCCATCTGCTCCCTGGAGACGTTGCTGCTGGCTAAAAGATAACCCAGCCATATAAAACATGCCGTAGAATAATTAACCCTTTGAGGAGTTCGAGGCTTTGGCGGATTTTAATAATCTTAAAAGACACCGGCGAGCTCTTGATTAGTACTTCAACGTGGATGCTCTGATGACAATGTAGCCGCACGCTTTCTCTCTCTCTATTTTTCTCTTTCTCTCGTACGCAGTCTCCGCCATCCGCACGACTCCCTTTTTATATGCGCTTCCGAGATGCGTGTGCCCTTTATTTGCCATTCCCATGCCCGAGCATTTCCAGCTGATGGTTTCTCCACGCTGCATTCCCCAGGACTGGGAATAATGTTTTTTTTGCAAAATTTCGATATTTCGTTGGATTCGTTCGACTGAATGTTTTTTGAAAAATCGACAAATTTTTGTCGTTGCAGCTAAAAATATTCTGGAGAGTCTCTTCGGAAGGAAATTCTTGTTATTTTGCTGACAGGAATGAAAAATATTTTGAAAATTGAGAAAGTTTTGAAATTGTACGAAAATATTCAGTTTTCGGTTGTGAAAAAAAATTTCGACGTTTTTTTGACTGAATTTGGCTTTCCCTGAAACAAACAACGATCCTTGCACGATCTTCAACGCGGAACTAAACGAAAAACGACGTTTTTTGAGAAAATTGAGAAATCAGAATCGTCGAAAAAAATTTTTTTATCCTCTGGGCAAAATTGCAATTCCGATATTTCTTGACAGAATGGGAAAGAAAACCTGAGCAAGGAAAAAGAAAAGAATAATCACCTTTGGCCCAAGCGATAACTTTTGCTCTGCACGCTGTACTCCCGCCATAACATCGATGCACTTTGATGTATTGGCATAAAAGCACACAACACAGTACGTACCTACATCGAGAGAGAGAGTAACTTCGATGCATGTGGCCACTTTGATGTATTGGCATAAAAGCACACAACACAGTACGTACCTACATCGAGAGAGAGAGAGAGAGAAAGCTCGCGAGAGGGAAAACAATGGGCGGTGAACATGAAACGACCCTCACGAGCTAATAACACACGTGGGTTATTTCAAAAAGCTAATTTTTCTCTCTCGCTCACCGCACTGCTTTCTTCTCCGCCTCTCGCTCTCGCTTTCTCGAATTCTCTGGCTCAGCATCCGTACAGATGCAAATGGTACTCGCGGGGTCCACGGACAAAGTCAAAGGGTTGTGCGACACTGCGTTATATTCGCGTATTGCCGCGTGCATGCATTTTTCCTGCTCCTGTCGAACATTTCTTCCTTTGTCCTAGCAGCAGATTTCATTTTTTTCCTTGTCAGCATTTTTCCACGTGGACTATCGTAATGTCGTGGCTTTTTCAGCTTTTTCCACATTTGTCGCAGAAAAACCAATCGGGGACTATTCTTTTTGAGATTCGTTTCAAAAACGTTGTTCAACTTTTTAAATCGTTCATTTTTTTCACCGATTCACAATGAAAAATCCAACGAATCTGCACTGGAAATTAAATTTTGTCAAAAAACGTCGATATTTTTTTGAACACGGTAGACTTAATATTTTTTCATAATTGCAAAATTTTAGTTGTTTTGACTATTTTTTTTATTTATTACGATACTGTCAGAAAAATTTATCATGGGAATGACGAGAATTTGCTTCTCGAAGAGACTTTCTAGAATTTTTCTTGCTAAAGTGACAAAATTTTTGTGATTTTTCAAAAAAAAAAACGAAATTTTCTTTTTAATTCTATGGAATAGATCAGTTTTCTATTTCGAAATCGAGTCGGATGACTGAAAATGAAATTTTTTCAAAAAACATCGATGCTCAACACGGCAAACTTAATATTTTTGAATAATTTCAAAATTTTCGTAATTTTGACAATTTTTTATTATTTCTAACGAAACTGTCAGCAAACGTTACGATTGGAATGACAAAGATTTCCTTTTCGAAGAGCCTTTCTACAATATTTCTTGCTTTTTCAAAAATTTCGTGATTTTTCAAAAAAAAATCAAATTCAACAAAATATCGATTTTTTCCAACGAAATTTTCTTTCCAGTAGGACGTGCGAATAAATTGCCTTTTTCTTCACAATATACACGCGCTCGTAATTCAGTAATTATCGGCGTCGTCCAGATAAGGGTGAAGGTTGAAAAGAAAAAAACGTACGTCGTGGCTCGCTGGGTTGTACGAGAAAATGGCACACAATGAAGAGACTGTTTGTACATTTGTACGAGAGCGCAGAGCGATAACCTCAGCAACGTCGCGGAATGAAACTTTACGAGCAATTAAATTTTATTGATAATTAAGTCATGTTTATAAACAAATTGGCTCGATAAGTAGCCGCGATATAGAAATGAGATTTTTATCATTTTCTGTGCGAGAATTTCTTCTTCTCGTTACTTCTCGGCCTATTCATTTGCCCGAGCATCGCTCGCGAACGTTTAATTTTTTGTCCCATTTTTTATCAGACACGTACGCGACGCCCTGAGCTTCCCTTTTCTTTCGCGCGAGTTCGCGCTCTCGAAGTCTCGAGATACGCACTTTTTTGTAGCGTCCCATGGAAGCCGCGCGTTACCATAAACTCTCTCGACTGGGGAAGGGCATGGGGGGGAGAGGGAACAGTGCCAGAGGGAGGGTTAAAGTTCAGAGTCTGGCTCCATTCTCATTCGGAGAGAATAAGCGGAAAAAAAGGAGGACGAGCAACGAGGAAGAGAGACGATTGATGCGAATTTGCAACCCTTTAGGGTACCCGGCGTTTTGGCGCTTCCTCGCCTGCAGATAAATCAACTTTGCCACAATAAAGCTTTCGTGCACTTCCGGAAACGGAAGTTGTCCGTATTTCAGTCGAAAACATACTCGGAACTCGTGCAGTTACGTCTGCGAACTTTTCCGACTATATTTCTCAGATTTAACGCGAAAATCTCGTCGGGATCGATATTTTTGCTAAAAACTATCGATTCGTATGACGCATTTTGTCGATGGATTTATAAATCAATTTTAAGACATATCAAGCACTTGCGAGTACCTCGCGATTATTAATTTTCTAATTATTTGTCAGAACGCAGAATTATTTTTTAGCCATTTCGGAGATTGGGCCAAAATTCGTTGGGCCTTTTTTTAAGGACGTCTAAATAATGAAGCCTCTTAAAACTTTGCATACATTTTTATGCAACATCGAAGAAGCTTTCGTGAGTTTTTCAAAAAAATCGTTCGACAAATTTTTTCGAAATTTTGTTTATTACATAAAAAATACAGATTCTCTCGGAAAATCTTGGATTTAGAGTATGTTGTTCTTTAGTCATTTATAGATATTTAGTAATTTATAGATATTTAGATATTTATTTATAAAAATCAGAATTTTCAATAGTTTCCCATAAGAGCGTGTGTTAAAAATTGCAACTTTCAACACTTAATATTTTGATTTCTAAATGGTGAAGTCTCTTAAAACTTTGCATACACTTTTATGTAAAATCGAAGAACCTTTATTCAATTTTTCAAAAAAATCGATCGTAAAATTTTATCGAAATTTTGTTAATTACATAAAAAATAGAGATTCCCTCGGAAAATCTTGGATTTAGAGTATGTTGTTCTTTAGTCATTTATAGATATTTGGTAATTTATAGATATTTAGATATTTATTTATAAAAATCAGAATTTTCAATAGTTTCCCATAAGAGCGTGTGTTAAAAATTGCAATTTTCAACATTTAATATTTCGATTTCTAAATGCTAAAGCCTCTTAAAACTTTGCATACACTTTTGTGCAACATCGAAGAAGCTTTATTCAATTTTTCAAAAAAATCGATCGTAAAATTTTATCGAAATTTTGTTAATTACATAAAAAATAAAGATTCCCTCGGAAAATCTTGGATTTAGAGTGCGTTTGTTCTTTGGTTCTCGAGGGCATGGAAAATTGAACTATGATCAATTAATCAGAGTTGCGAGGGCAGCAGAAATAGGCCTTTGGCGAACACGAGCTCTCTGTATAGTTGGCGGTCTCCGTAAATATCCCGTAAGGGGCCGTTTTCTCGATTCCGGTTGACGTTTTACAGGCCGCAGCCTTTCACAGCAATCGCTTCTGCAATAGATCCTCCTGTTTCTCTCCACCATACACACTATATATAAACCATAAGATTTATTTATGGCCAAGCAATTTAAAGCCAGGACGAATTTTCACCCTCTCTCTCTCTCTCTCTCTCTCTCTCTCTCTCTCTCTCTCTTTTTCTCTCACGTACGATTTTCCTGATGCTCCGTTGCTTTTCGTCCAATGGAATAACGAGGCGGAGAGGGTCGGTGTTTACCATATGGTCATTCCAACCGAAAGGGGAACATTTGTACAATGCACACACACACCTATTTCGAAACGTCTCAAGTAACGAACGTGTCACGAGCTTGTACACGCGAGGAACACGCATACGCACGCTTCACCGACGCAATTATCTCAGCGCGAGTGTATGCGCTAAGGAGAGAGAAACAAGAAGCAGCAGCAGGGGAAAGATGAATGTGTATTTCTCGTGTCGTCACACTGATCCTTCGAAAAGTAATTAGTCTTTTGAGCCAGACGTCGTCGCAGATTGAATCAAATCTCTTCAAACGTTTCAACGCGGTAAGAAAAACCTTTTCCACATCATTATCGTTGCCTCTTCGTGCGAGAGTGGAAAACGCACTATTAAGAATTCTCAAAATAAACACGACGTGACTTTTCTCTGCATTTTCTGCCAGAACGAAAAAAAATTGAGTCTCCAGCCCTTCGTACACCGGAAAGAAAATTTTGTTGGAAATTGTCGTCATTTTTTTTGGATACCAACGTTTTTCCAAAAAATTTCAAAATTTTTGTCATCGCAGCAAGAAATATTGTAGAAAGTTTCTTCAAAAAGAAAATTTTTGTCAATTTCGCTCACAATTTCGTTAGAAACCAAAAAACTGTCAAAATTACAAAAAAAAATTCAAAATTATCGAAAAATATTTAGTTTACCGTGTTAAACAAAATATGAAAATTTTTTGACGAAATTTGATTTTGGCATTGCTGTCATTAGAGCAAAATTGTAGAAAGTCTCTTCGAAGAGAACATTTTTGTCAACCCAATCGTCAATTTAGCTGACAGTTTCGTTATAAATCAAAAAACTCCCAAAATTACAAAAAAAAATTCAAAATTATCGATAAATATTTAGTTTACCGTGTTAAAAAAAAAAAATCAACATTTTTCGACAAAATTTAAGAAAAATCCGATTTTTATCAATAGCCAGCGTCCAAGCACACTCTTTTAAAAAACCCCATAAAATATGTATGGGGATGCTTGGCAAGAAGCATCACAAGGAAAAAAGGAAAAGAGGGAATCGGATTTTTATACTGAAATCGTTCAATAAACTTCTCGTATACGTTTTTTTTCCTCATCCGAGATTCTGTACAAAGTTTGTATAACTGTATCGTAAGATTAGCGTATGTAGGGTAGATAATATATAAAAAGAGCGATCATGGTTGAATATGGAGAAAGGCATCGAATTTCCACGCGCGAGATTGTTCGCGTCGTGGTTTGGGCCGCGAGAGCGTTTTCGTTTTGTGGCAAGAAAGAAAAAAAGCCCTTGGATGCGAAAGATAAGAGAATAAGAAGCGTGTGTGCGTGTTTCGTGAGTTGGAGATCGTCAACGGGATCGTATAAAATGGGCGAGGACGCTTTTTGCGATGGCCAAAAAGGAGAGATCCCGGACGCTCGTAAAATGCTACGACGAATCGTAAGGAGACGATGAGGCGCAGGGTACGCTGCAGAGGCTTGGCGTGTTGCGGAATCGTAGAAATCAATTTCGCCCCCTTGCGCGCCGTCGTTCCACTCGCGCTCTAGGGGATGAACGACCATATCTCAGGCGCAAAAAAAACCGCGAGGCAAAACCGAGAAAGGCTTGTCGCGGCTCTCTCAATAAAAATCCCGCTGCTTATAAAACAGCAGAAACAAAAAAACTCAACAATGCACAAGTTTGAAGAGAGTCGAGTCGAGTAAAAAGTTGAATTCAAATGCAGGCGTACTCTCGGACGTTATCCAACCTTATTTATCGTTTCAGGGAGCAGACCAAAAAATCTTTCCTATATTTCGAAGTTTGCATCGTTGAAGAACGAGTTAATTTTTTTTTTTCATTGTTTTGATTTTTTATGTACTTTTTCCAGTTTTTTTTTGAATATTCGGTTTTCGAATGGCAAAGAAAAGTGTCCCACTGATGAAAATCTCTGTATGCATAAAATTTTACTGCAAAATTGTTTTTGTCCCTTTTTTGTAAAAAAAAAAGGAAATATTCTAGAAAGTCGCTTCGGAAAGGAAATTGTTGGCATTCCAATCGTAAATTTTGCTGACAGTTTCGTTAGAAACTAAAAAAATTGTCAAAATGACGAAAATTTTGAATTTATCCAAAAATATTTAGTTTATCGTGTTCCAAAAAAAAATCGACGATTTTTAACGAAATTCAATTTAATTCCAGACAATTCTAAAAAGTCTCTTCGGGAAGGAAATTGTTGGCATTCCAATCGTAAATTTTGGTGACAGTTTCGTTAAAAATAAAAAATATTGTCAACGTGACGAAAATTTTGAAAAAAATATTGAGTTTATCGTGTTAAACAAAAAATCGACGTTTTTTGAGAAAATTAAATTTCCAATATATTTCGATCGTAGATTGTCTTCTGCTGTCAGTCGATCAATTTCTCAAAAAGTTTTTGGCGCTTGCTCTGATACGCGGGATAGCAAATAAGTAAAAAGAAGGAGCAGGAAGCAGCAGGAGCTGCTGATACGAGGATGACAAAAGGGTCTTTGTCAGCAGCGAGTAGATCGTACGGACGATTAACTCGTTGGTTAATCTGCATAATTAATTAGCGATAAGAGCGAAGAAACAAAGTCTCTCCTTTTTCCACTTTTATTTCGTATTTGCTGCATGAATCCTTGATGAGACGAAATTAGGGAGGATCCAAGGAATAAAGTTCTCGATGAACTCGCTGGAGCTGGAAAATGGTTGGTTGGGTTCTTTGGCGATACTCCAGGGACCGAAATAAAAGAAAGAGTCAAAAATGGAGAAAGATTGGAAGGAACGAGCAGAGCCAACCCATCGCGAGAGGGAAACGGCGCGAGCCTTTCTTTCGGTCACGAACAGAATCCTCGCTAAGTGACTGAGAATTATTACGCTAATGACGTTGCACAGAAAACGCCCGAGACAACGAGAACGACGACGTTGACGTCGCGACCTGTATATCGCTCGCCGGAGGTGCAGACTGGTACGCGAGCTCCTCAACACGCGATATCGGCATCAGGAACAAGCGCATCAACAATCCGCTTGTTTGCCCACACATTTGCGCCCTCCTTGTGTTTCGTAACACTCGATACACTACTTACGCGATCAAACTTCTTTATCGGCTTTTCTCGCGCTGCTTTACGACGTATTCGTCACAGCGATGAAAATTCCCACACGGACACGTAAAAATTGAGCAGAGTACTCGGGTTACGAAGGAAATGCATGGCTTGGCGTATTTTCGCGTTGCATTACGTCGTCCAGCAGAGTTTTATTGCGCACCGTGAGGGGGAGGAAATTAAATTTTGTCAAAAAACGTCGATATTTTGTTCAACACGGTAAACTTAATATTTTTGAATAATTTTCAAGTTTTTCGTCATTTTGACAATATTTTTAGTTTATAACGCAACTGTCAGCAAAATTTACCATTGGAATTACAAAAATTTGCTTTTCGAAGAACTTTCTAGAATATTTTTTGCTGCAATGACAATATTTTTGTGATTTTTCAAAAAAACGTTTGGTCGGACGTTTTGAATCGAGTTGGATGACTGAAAATTAAATTTTTTCAAAAAACATCGATGCTCAAGACGATAAACTTAATATTTTTGGATAATTTCAAAATTTTCGTAATTTTGACAATTTTTTTAATTCTCACGAAACTGTCAGCAAAATTTACGATTGGAATGACAAAAATTTGCTTTTCGAAGAGACTTTCTAGAATATTTCGACAATATTTTTGTGATTTTTCAAAAAACGTCTGGTCGGACGTTTTGAATCGAGTTGGATGACTGAAAATTAAATTTTTTCAAAAAACATCGATGCTCAAGACGGTAAACTCAATATTTTTGGATAATTTCAAAATTTTCGTAATTTTGACAATATTTTTCATTTCTAACGGAACTGTCAGCAAAATTTACCATTGGAATTACAAAAATTTGATTTTCGAAGAGACTTTCTAGAATATTTCGACAATATTTTTGTGATTTTCCAAAAAAACGTTTTTCGAAAATCAAAATTTTCGGAAATGCAATTTTTTTCGAAAAAAATTCAATTTTCCGTGTACCATTTCCTGAATTTCGTCCTCAATTGTAATTCCCTACTTCGTCAGCCTCCTGTACCAGATTCTGCAATAAAATTAATTACTAATGAAAAACAAAAAAAAAACAAATTGTCGGATAAATATTTCGATCAAAATCGTTTTCGTAGTAAATCACGCGCGTCTCTGGCGTTTTTTTTCGCAGAGTTTGTTAAATTAACGAAAGTATCCTGTGGGCAAATGCGTTTATTTTCTCTTTTCGACATATAGCGCGAATGCGAACGAAGCAATCTATGCAATCGATCAAATCGAGAATATGGAACACTGCGGAGCTTATTCATGCTTGAACAGCTTCTCCCTCCTGCCCCTCTCTTGCATGGCCTTTCTCTCACGCAGCCATACAGAGCGACCGGTTACGTTTACGCCGAGCCATTGTCTCCATGTTTGAACAATTAGCGCGTAGCCGAGGGCGTTTTATGCCATTTCTATATGTGTGTATAAAGTTGCTTCGCTCAACTACAACGCGAATGAGTGGTCGCCGACGTGAGCACCGTAAATCTGTGCATGCTCGTGTATGCGTGCGATTTCCCAGGCGAAATCGATAGACCGCGGGGGCTGCTGACCCTGCTCCTGGTCTATTCTTTGTTACAATTTTTCGGACTGACATTTCCACTGTAACGCGGATACGTTTCGGTTCGGCACATTTTTTCATTGGCAATTTGATGGAAATTTTGAAAAATTGTTGCCTGAAAACTGCGACATGTTTTTTGTTTTTTAATTCCATAAATCTGGAGAATTTGATTCAGAAAAGAAGGAAAATTACGTTATAAATGTGAGATCACTGAAGACCAATTTTTTTTTTTGAAAATATCGATTTTTTGTTTTTTTTTTGAAAAATTAGGAAATTTTTGTCATTGCAGCAAAGAGAAGCAAATTTTTGGCATTCCAATCGTAAATTTTGCTGACAGTTTCGTTAGTAATAAAAAATCTTGTCAAAATGACGAAAATTTTGAAATTATTCAAAAATATTTAGTTTATCGTGTTGAACAAAATATCGACGATTTTTGACAAAATTTAATTTTCAGTAAATTCTAAAAAATCTCTTCGAGAAGCAAATTTTTGTCATTCCAATCGTAAATTTTGCTGATAGTTTCGTTGAAAATAAAAAATATTGTCAAAATGACGAAAATTTTGAAATTATTCAAAAATATTTAGTTTATCGTGTTGAACAAAATATCGACGTTTTTTTTATTTAATTTTCAGTCAATTCTGGAAAGTCTCTTCGAAAAGTAAATTTTTGTCATTCCAATCGTAAATTTTGGCGACAGTNACAAATTGTCGGATAAATATTTCGATCAAAATCGTTTTCGTAGTAAATCACGCGCGTCTCTGGCGTTTTTTTTCGCAGAGTTTGTTAAATTAACGAAAGTATCCTGTGGGCAAATGCGTTTATTTTCTCTTTTCGACATATAGCGCGAATGCGAACGAAGCAATCTATGCAATCGATCAAATCGAGAATATGGAACACTGCGGAGCTTATTCATGCTTGAACAGCTTCTCCCTCCTGCCCCTCTCTTGCATGGCCTTTCTCTCACGCAGCCATACAGAGCGACCGGTTACGTTTACGCCGAGCCATTGTCTCCATGTTTGAACAATTAGCGCGTAGCCGAGGGCGTTTTATGCCATTTCTATATGTGTGTATAAAGTTGCTTCGCTCAACTACAACGCGAATGAGTGGTCGCCGACGTGAGCACCGTAAATCTGTGCATGCTCGTGTATGCGTGCGATTTCCCAGGCGAAATCGATAGACCGCGGGGGCTGCTGACCCTGCTCCTCGATTCTTTGTTACAATTTTTCGGACTGACATTTCCACTGTAACGCGGATACCTTCCCGTTCGGCACATTTTTTCATTGGCAATTTGATGGAAATTTTGAAAAATTGTTGCCTGAAAACTGCGACATGTTTTTTGTTTTTTAATTCCATAAATCTGGAGAATTTGATTCAGAAAAGAAGGAAAATTACGTTATAAATGTGAGATCACTGAAGACCAATTTTTTTTTTTGAAAATATCGATTTTTTGTTTTTTTTTTGAAAAATTAGGAAATTTTTGTCATTGCAGCAAAGAGAAGCAAATTTTTGGCATTCCAATCGTAAATTTTGCTGACAGTTTCGTTGGAAATAAAAAATATTGTCAAAATGACGAAAATTTTAAAATTATTGAAAAATATTTAGTTTATCGTGTTCAACAAAATATCGACGTTTTTTGACCAAATTTAATTTTCAGTCAATTCTAGAAAGTCTCTTGGAAAAGCAAATTTTTGTCATTCAAATCGTAAATTTTGCTGACAGTTTCGTTGGAAATAAAAAATATTGTCAAAATGACGAAAATTTTGAAATTATTCAAAAATATTTAGGTTATCGTGTTCAACAAAATATCGACGTTTTTTGACCAAATTTAATTTTCAGTAAATTCTAAAAAATCTCTTCGAGAAGCAAATTTTTGTCATTCCAATCGTAAATTTTGCTGACAGTTTCGTTGAAAATGAAAAATATTGTCAAAATGACGAAAATTTTGAAATTATTCAAAAATATTTAGTTTATCGTGTTCAAAAAAATATCGACGATTTTTGACAAAATTTAATTGGCAGTGATCTTGCTGCATTCTCCCAAGTGGAGATCGCGCTCATGTAGCGCGCGTTTATATATTTACGAGGATGCGGTACCTAGACGCGTCTGCTGGCCGTTAACAGCATCAGGTGTGTCGAGATGGACCATCAACCTGGGTGGTCGTCCCAGACTCGTTCTCCTCCCGTATATCCCATAATGTTTCCCGCTTATATAGCTCCGCACAACACTCGCTGATTATCATTACCTTCGTGTCTGTCGCGCGCTATTCATTATCGAATAGCAGGGTAATTCGCGAGGATAACGGAGTTGAGAGCGAGATGGAGGTGTTTTGCTATGAATGTAAAAATGTATGACTCGTATTCATAAGCTTCGGTTACGAGAGTCGGTTCGTGCCAAATGGAACGTCATCCGAGCTGTTCGCGAGCTGTGTGCATTCGGGCTAGACACCTGTTATTTTCCTTTGAACAATAACGTTGGGAAACGGACTTTTCGCCTCAAAAGTTCCTCCAAAACGTAGCTGAGGGATCAAGATTCCTTTGGGAACGTAAATTCATTTGTAATTAATTAGTAAACGCATTTTTGGACCTTTTTTTTCTGAAAATCGCGAATATTTTTTTTTCCAGGAACGCTATCGACTAAAACTCTTCACGAGGGTACGCAGGGAGACTCCCAGCATCTCCTCGAATCGCTAGATCTACGAAAACGCGTCCCAGTAACTCGGCACCACGAGGTCAAAATTTTTTTTGTTTTTTTTTTCGAAAATCGTGAATAAATTTTTTTCCAGAAACGCTATCGACTAAAAATCTTCACGAGGACACGCAGAGAGACTCCCAGCATCACCTCGAATCGCTAGATCTACGAAAACGCGTCCCAGTAATTCGGTATCACGAGGGCGAATTTTTTTCTTTTTTTTCTGTTGTTTGAAAATGGGAATTTGGTATTCGATGGTACACAGGTTGAAATTGGGTCGAGTTTCGATTGGATCATCCACCTCGCGCTGTGTTATCTGGCGCTATCGTAATTACCAACACATCGTCGATGACCCAGACGCAAGTTATTTACAGCTGTAGCTACGCGTGTATAAAGTTTATAGACGCGTATATACACGTCTGTCCTCTTATCCGTGTGGATCGCGTATCGATCGGTACCCATCCGAATGCGTCTGCGAATTAGTGCACGAGAGTTTGCTTTGGGGTTATTACGTCATAACTGTGAGTACGAGCACCTGGAGGCAATGGTACACAGCTCGGTTGCATCGCGCAAGCGACGCGGAACCTGTCATCCGATTTATTGGGCCGTCTGGTTCGATCGCCCTCGACGAGCCAGACTACCAGACGAATTTGCTGCTTTACCCATATCCTCGCCACCTTCCAATTCCGTATTCATACGAAACTCGTATCTACAGTCGCGCTAGATACTCTGAATTTGGCCAAATACGCGTTTATCGTCATTGCGTGCGGCTACTGAGACTTTTACGTTTTGAACATTTTTTCAAAAATATTCCGACCATTTTTTATTGACAGCGTTTTGGAATTCGCACCGCTTCGCATATTTCTTATTTTTTCTTGTATTTTTATATTTATTCACAACTCAGAGAGCCGAAGAATTGAAAAAAAAATCGATTTTCAATTTTTTTATATTTTATTTCTCCATTTGTTTAAAACTATTCGTTCGTATTCGTATTCACAACCCAGAGAGCCAAAGAATGGAAAACAAATTCGATGCAAGAAAAAAATTGAAACATTAAATTTTCTCAAAATTTTTTTTTTTCAATTTTCTATTATTTTTCTATTTATTCGAAACTATTTATTCATTTATTAACGACTCAGAGAGCCAAAGAATTGAAAACAAAATTCGATGCAAAAAAACATTCAATCTTCTCAAAAATTTTATTTTTCAATTTTCTATTATTTTTCTATTTATTCAAAACCATTCATTTATTTATTCACAACCCAGAGAGCCAAAGAATGGAAAACAAATTCGATGCAAGAAAAAAATTGAAACATATTAAATTTTCTCAAAATTTTTTTTTTTCAATTATCTATTATTTTTCTATTTATTCACAACTATTTATTTATTTATTAACGACTCAGAGAGCCAAGGAATTAAAAACAAATTCGATGCAAAAAAAAAACATATTCAATCTTCTCAAAAATCATATTTTTCAATTTTCTATTATTTTTCTATTTGTTCACAACTATTTATTAATTAATTAACAACTCAGAGAGCCAAAGAATTAAAAACGAAATTCGATGCAAAAAAAAAAAATTAATACACAATTTTTTCGGAGTAGATTTTCGTAATTTAGTGAGTTTTGTGGTTTTGATTTTTTGCTGCTTCTTATTGTTCGAACGAATATTTTTCGCGATATTTTTCCGGAATTAGCGAATATTTCATTGGCGATAGTGCAATTTTTACGAGTCTCTGTGGATTTAACGTGCGAGGAGGATGAAAATTTAAAATGTATTCGAAACGGTCTCGCGCGTAATCCGATTGATTTTCTTTGCCATTTCTGCATATTCCTTGCGCGTGTATATTTGTGTGTGTATTGCGCGTGGACTCTCGTTGCCGCGAATAAAAAGAGAGGCAGACAACAAAAGCGTCGAGGAGCTGCAGCGCCGCCCAGCGAGCCATAAAATATGAAATGTATTAGATTGATAAGACTGCTCGTCTCTTCCTCTTTTTCCTCTCTCCCCCCGTCTCTGAGGAATGTTGTAGATACGAATTCGTGGCCCGGAGAAAACATGCCGTGAGTAAGAAACCGCGTGCGCGCGAGACACACGCGAAATAAAATGACAATGCGAGCGAGAGAAATAGCTCCGGCGAAGAAAGACGCAAAGAGAATAAGAAAAAAAAAAAAACGTAGATGAGGGAAGAGCATAAACGTATTTACTCTGGCTCAGCATAATATCGCGAAGCTTTATAACCAATAAAAGTTACAGCTGACACTTCTGTTCCGTCGGGCTGATACGTGAAATAAACCCTCTTTGGTGCGGTGGCACAAGAATCCAAAGAAAAGAGAGAAACTCGTTCAAACATTTCTCCCAATTTCCAACATTTTTTTTCTTTTTTTCTTGACTTTGGCAAATTTTAAGATTTATTAATATTTTTTTCATTTTATGAATAGAGTATCGTGATAGGAAGGGTTGGTATCGAATTTGGAAAATATCCGTCGAACGGTTTAAATTTTACGATTTTTGAAAAAATCTAAAATTTTTGAAAAATCGTCTAATCACTTTAATTTTTGCAAATTTTTAAAGATATTCAGTACAAAGAATCCGAAGAAAAGAGAGAAACTCGTTCAAACATTTCTCCAAATTTCCAACATTTTTTTTTTTCCTCGACTTCGTCAAATTTTAAGATTTATTACCAATTTTTTTTTTTCCATAAATAGAGTATCACGATAGGAAGGGTTGGTATCGAATTTGGAAAATATCGGTCGAACGGTTAAAATTAAACGATTTTTCGAATTTTCAAAAAATCTGAAATTTTCAAAAAATCGTTTAACCGTTTCGATTTTTCAAGTTTCCATCAAACATTTTCCCAAATTTCCAACTTTTTATTCCCCCAAACTCGTCTCAATAATTTAACGTCGTGAATTTTGTCGTTTCCGTATTTTTGTTGCCGAAAAAAAAAACAATTGACATCAATCGAGGTTTCGGAAATAAATGAGAAACCGTAAAAGTTTGACGATCTATATTGCTAATGGAAAATTTAGGGATACGAGAAGATATTAATTCATTAGGTCCTCGTGCCTATTTCTGCTCCATATATTTGTTCTCTAAATCCTCGGATATTTAACGATTCATTTTCTACATAGATACCCACGAGTGCCGGATTTCACTGGGACGGTGAGTATAGGAGTTTCGCTTCTGGTGTATTCGTAAAAAAATCCCGTTAACGCGATTACGAGGGAGCAGCGTGATGTCCGTTGGACTATTGGCGAATGAAAGAGAAAGAGACAGAAAGCATTATAGTGGACATTCGGTAATACAGCTATGAAACATCCGCATGTATCGTCCAGCAATAAAACATTTTTATTAAACCAGCAGGATGGGAGGGGGGGGGGGNGCAAGATTTTGCTATAGACATAACAATACGAATGGACACAAAAAAAAAAATACATCGTTGGACTGCTCGGATGTATAGCAATTAGAAATATTTGTTCTGTGGAAATGTGAGGCGCAGTTAATATCTTCATTGGGTTGGTTTGTCGTGGGGAAATGCTTGTGGAATTTTTATCGTTTCTCCGTAAGTTTCTGCGACGATTCCGAGTCTCCAAAAAAAATTGAGTGAATCGTGTATTTGTTGCAAAAGTAAA
>JBAJMU010000009.1:10484415-10521973 GCA_037952995.1 Hyposoter didymator | reverse complement strand
ACATCGCGGAATAAAAGTTAAAAAAAAAATGAAAAAAAAAAATGGCGAAAAAATTACGAGTCCATTTTCGTAGCTCCGAGGATTCGAGACTCTGACATGAAAAAGAAAAGCTGATTGAAAGCAACAAACCGGAAGTTCGTATATCTTGGTGAACAGACTCTTCCGACCATTTTCTCATTCAATGACAATGTAACGACTCTCGGTAACTACGAACGAAGTAGCATCTTGGAATCTTAAGCTTTTACGTATTTACAGTTTGTACATAGGCGTATGTACTTTAGAGAGTAAAATCCCTCTCTCCGAGACTTTTTTCAAAGCGCGTTTGTACGAAAATCGGGAGCGGACTCGATTTTACGCGACGTTTTATCGTTCGGAATCAATCAAACGGAATAAAAGTAACGAGAGAACTAGAATCATCGATAGAAGTAGCTGCGCGCACCATGACGCTACTATTTTATTATAGTGCCTTTTCATTCTTGTGCTTTTTCAATTGTCAAGCAAGCATCGACCGGATGTAGGAGTAATGTTCCATAAAGAAAAGTCTCTGTTTATGAAAATTCGTGCTACATTTTTTTTCAGCCATTTAACTTCCACTTTCTTGGCGTGGGATGTAGGATTTTCACACACACAGAAAGTTGTGGCGAAAAAATAAAACGAAACCTTTTTTTAGGCAGTACTTCAAATTTAATTATTCATTTTTAAATTTAAATCCAATTATTAATTATTACATTTAAATTAAATTATTAATTCATCAATTTAAATTTCATTATTCATTATTAAATTGAAATTTAATTATTCATTATTAAATTTAAATTCAATAATTCATTATTTATTTATTTAATTCAATTTCTTATTATTGATGATTTATTTATTTAATTTACTGTTTAAACTTGTTCATTTAATTTACTTTTTGAATTTATTTAATTTAATCATTGATTATTCAATTAATAACTAATAATTAAATTTGTATTTAATTATTAATTATCAATTTTTTATTTATTTAATTTACTTTTTTAATTTATTTATTTTATTCAATTTTTTTAAATTTAATTTATTTCATTCATTTATTTTATTTATTTATTTTATTCAATTTTTTTAAATTTAATTTATTTCATTCATTTATTTAATTTAATTATTGATAATTATTAATAATTAATTATTATAATAATTATAATTAATTATGTATATAATTTATGTTATATTATATATATAAATAATAATAATAATAATGCATATAATAATTAATAATTATAATAAGACTTAATAATAATAATAATAATAATAATTAATAATTGTTAATAATAATTAAATTATTAAATTAATAATTAGTGATTGAATTCAAATTTGACTTCTAATTTTTTAATTTTTTTTCATCCAAACACGTGGAAATTGAATTTCCGGTTTCTTTTGTTTGTTTTTCTTGCAATTTTTCGACGAATGGGAGAATTTATTGGGGAAGAGTGGAATTTAGAGACTTGTTCCATTTTATCTGTGGCTGCTTTACAGCTTCTCCCTGTCTCTGGGACGTGTGGAACTTTTTACCTGCAGTGGAGGAACGATAATATTGTTGGTAATGATGAATGGCTGTTTATACAGAAGCGAGGGTGATGGCGGGTTATCGCGAGAGGGTGCGAGAGAGAAAGAGTACAAAACAAGCTCGAAATTCCAAGTGGCGTGAAAAGGCGTCGAAGATGGGCGATAGCGCGTGTATATATATGCGCGGGAAGCGAGGAGCACGTGAAAAGGGGTTCGTAGGAGAACGATCGCGAACAAGACCTCCGCACCCTCGTTCGGTTTGCTTGTCGTCGTCGTCGTCCTGACGTTGAAGGGGTTGCGCGATAAAGCCTTCGCCAGAGTTCTCGCTGGGTTAACAACGGACCGAGAGAAATCGGAGAGTTGGCGAGGATTCGTGGGTACAGGCTGTTCCCGAAGTCACTGCCAAAAGGACGAAATAATTCATTGAGAAATATTTACCCTCCACCAATCATTTGCGTCTTTTTGACCCAAACGACACATTTTTTTTCTCCAAAATCTTGTTTTTCATAATGAATGGAAATCGTTTCAGAATTTTCTCAGATTTTTTTCTCGTATGCGCGAAAATTCACATTTTTCGATAGATTTTTCACTTACAAACTTGACAAGCAACTAAAAAATGATAATTAATCAAAAATCCCTAATGAGCTGGTGCCAGTTTGTAGAAAAAAAACGTTACAACGATTTTTTGTAAAATCCAGAGTTTGAAAATTTTGAAAAAAATTTTTTTTAGCCTTTTTTAACAATTTTTGAACGACTCTGTACATTCGGGGATTGTGATCAGTGTTAACAGAGACTATGAAGCATATACATTGGTTTATATAGATAAAGTGTGCATCAGCAAGGAGATAGGGCCGGAAAAGCACATACGAAGAGATCGAGAGAGCGAGAGAGAGAGAGAGTAGGAACGCGTGCGGTGATGAACGGTCGCCCATCGCCCGTATAAATTAACTTCTCCGTGACAGTTAGATTAATTGTTCGTTACGAAGCTCTCGGCGAGAACTATGCTTCCCATAAACGCGTATACACAATTTTCCCTTTCTCCTTTCTATATCATGCTCTTTTGCTTCTGTTTTCGTACGGGATTAAAATAATCGATTGCTTTTAGCCCATCATCATCATTATCGTGGCTGTGGCGACGTTCCATCAACCCGAAGCATTTGATACAACAATAAACTCGCACTGGAAATGAAATTTAGTTAAAATTCGCCGATATTTTGTTGAACACGATAAACTAAATATTTTTGGAAAATTTCAAAATTTTCGTCATTTTGACAATATTTTTTATTTCTAACGAAACTTCGAGCAAAATTTACGATTGAAATGCCAAAAATTTGCTTTTTGAAGAGACTTTTTAGAATTAAGTGAAAATTCAAATTTGTCAAAAAACGTCGATATTTTTTTCAACACGATAAACCAAATATTTTTGGAAAATTTTTCGTTATCTTGACAATATTTTTTATTTCTAACGAAACTTCGAGCAGAATTTACGATTGGAATGCCAAAAATTTGCTTTTTGAAGAGACTTTTTAGAATTAAGTGAAAATTCTAATTTGTCCAAAAACGTCGATGTTTTGTTCAACACGATAAACCAAATATTTTTGGAAAATTTAAAAATTTTCATTATCTTGACAATATTTTTTATTTCTAACGAAACTGTGAGCAAAATTTACGATTGGATTGACAAAAATTTCCTTTCCGAAGAGGCTTCCCAGAACTGACTAAATATTTATAGATATTTTCAAATTTTGGCGAAATATTTGGATTTCAATTTTTCGTTATTTTGGCGAAATATTTGGATTTCAATGGAATTGTCAGCAAAATTTACGATTGAAACGACAAAAATTAGCTTCCAAAGAGACTTTCTAAAATATTCCTTGCTGCGATGACACAATTTTTGGATTATTCAAAAAAACGTATCGAACAAAATATATATTCATCCTTTTCCAACAGAATTTTGTTGTGGAAGTAGCAAAAACCGTCACGAGGAGGAGCCACAAATACATCGAGTCTTCATTTATTTATTTATATTTTAAATTAATTCCAAAGCCATCGATGTTTTCCAAATGTCACGTAATTTGCGTCCATCGCATCAACTTGCGACAAATGCGGACACAATATTTAACATGATGCGAAAATAAACACGTTCCTCGATGACGATACACACTCGAATTAACTCTGATGATTGTTGCGACGTTGCTCGGTTGTTTGCTTTTTCGAGGGTGGCTCCACGACCCAAATAATTCCGAGCGACCACTTGGCCGCTATACGCAGTACCTTAATGCACGATATACTATTCATTCGTACACACGTATCCGCATTGGATTAGTCTCAACACAAACGCATACATTCGTACATGAGATTTTGGTTTGAGGGAAAGAAACGTGCTTTGTGGATATAGATTCGTCGTCCCTCCCCATTTCTCCACGATCTTGTTTCCCTCGTGCACACACTAATGACAAGACTGCAGCAGCAAAGAATCTCACCCTCTGGCCACCCAGCTCTTCGACATCCCTTTCCCTCTTTTATTATTATTTCTCTGCTCGTTCTTTTGCTTATGTTTCTTGCTGCTGCCCCTCGTCGATACTTTTCCAACCCCTATGATCGTAATTCGCAGCTTCTGCTTCGCTCTCGCCGCAGATTTCGCAGATTTCTTTTTTTTTCTGCCTCCATCTTCGTTTTTCTTCCTTTTTTCTTTATTTTCTTTCGCCTCGAGGGCTGTTGACACGATGCGGGCGCTTTAGCCCAAAAAGCCCGCGAATATCATGCGCGCAGCGACTCTCGATTCGTGACCTCTCGGCAATATCAATTGCGACCAACAACGTCCACCCTGCGAACTCTCTTGACGTCGCACACTCTGTCCTCCTCCTCCTCGACTTATATACGCGACGAGTCTATCGTCATAGAGATGGAAACGCATTCCCGCGGGACATTTCCTCGAGATTCGATCGTGACGCGATCAAAGAGAACGTTTTGCTCTAATGATTGTCTCTCCTCGAGAGAGTCTCCGCAATCTCCCTTCCTCGCGAGCCACGCACGGACGTTTCTCTCTTTTTGCGTTTTCGATTTCGAAGAATTTCGAAGAGAAATTTGTCAATTTTTTTTTTCGCTTTGCAAATTTTTTTTTTAACGTTTCCCAATAATTTCGTCGGATTCCACGTTCGTCACGAGTTACGATTCAACGATTGCTGTTTAATTTGACCATCGAGTCGAGCAAAAAAAATTAATGGGCGCGAGGGGCTGCGAATAATGAATTTGGAATTCCTGGTCGGACTAGAGGAGTCACTAATAATTTCACAATTATTATATTATTCAGGATTGGTCGGTACGAACGAGAGAGCGAATCTGGGGGACCAGGATTATCAAGTGTCGATTGCAATTTCGCTGCGGGAACGCGTAGATTTACGAGCTTTCGAGCTCCCGTACAATAAACAGCTATTATGGTCTCTGCGCACATTTACACACTACCACCTGCTTGCACGATTATCCCATAGACACACTTCCTCGTACTTATGAGCTCCCGGAGTTCTCGAGGAGCGAGGAAACACTAAAAAACAATTTTTTTTTTGAAAAAGATCGATATTTCGTTCGATACGTTCGACTAAACGTTTTTTTTAATAATCCGAAAAATTGTGTCGTGGCATAGCAAGAAATATTCTAGAAAGTTTCTTCGAAAAGCAAATTTTTGTAATTCCAATCGTAAATTTTGCAGACAGTTTCGTTAGAAATGAAAAATATTGTCAAAATAACGAAAATTTTGAAATTATCAAAAAATATTTAGTTTATCGTGTTGAACGAAATATCGACGTTTTTTGACAAAATTTCATTGCCAGTTAACGAGACGAGGAAACGCGGAAGAGAAAGCAAACGAGAGACGAAAAGCTAGCGAGAGAATGCGAGGCAAGAAATGGTTTGAAATCCAAGAGTGCCGAAGAGAAAAGAGACACAGAAGTTATAATGGAATTCCCTTAAAGTATAGACATATATGATAAAAGTTTAACTACCTTACAGCTCATAACCCCGTTATGACCTTAGTACCCAATTTCATTTATTATTTTCTTGTTGCTTGGTAAAGACAAATATTGTCTAGACATTAGACGAGCGAGTCCCCGGATCCCTTACTTTTCGTCTCGATAATTCGAAAAAGGAAAAATTCAATAACTCATTATCCTGCTGCTCGAAAAGAAAATTTTGTTAGAAATTAAACGAGTTTTTAAAAAATCTCAAAAATTTCGTCATCGCAGCAAAAAATATTCTAGGAAGTCTCTTCGAAAAGCGAATTTTTGTCATTCCACTCGTAAATTTTGCTGACTGTTCCCATAGAAATAAAAAATATTCCCAAAATATTCGTTTTATTTTATTTTATTAAATTAAAAATAAAATTTAAAGAATTTGAAAAAAAAATTCAATTTTTCAATTTTAATTTTAATTTAATTTATTTTTAAATAAAATTTGAAGATTTTTGAAAGAAATTGAAAAAAAATAAAGTCGTCTCGTGATACCTTAATCGCGAGAATTGATCGATCCAACACGAATCTCGAAATCTCCATTTTTCATATCCAACACGAGACCAAAACCAATTTCTTCTTTTTTTCCATTAGTCATTCGCACAGAACATTGCCATATGAATAAATCTAATCCACGCACAAGAGTGATGACTGTATTATTCAAATTTTTGTCGTATTTTGCTTACACACAAAAACATGTACCGTGGCCATTTAATAGAAAGCTTCAGTAACAGTTTATTGGTATAAATGAAAAATGAACGTCAATTCATCACAATTACGTGCGCTATGTAGGAAAATTTCGTGACATCGACGCCATGGACCAGTGTGACCCGTGGACCGTAAAAAATATTCAGGAGTTGGATTCTCCGACACCGATCAACTGACGAGAATAAAAAAACCCAAAATCTTGCCCCCCATTTTTCCAATTATTCTGTAAATTTTTGTTTTACGTTTGAACGAATGGCGAGAATTTAATTTCAATTTCCGACTATTTTCTCGTGTAATTTCATGCCCAGACGAGCAATAAACAAACTAAGGACTCAATTTTATTCGATTTTTATCTCCCACTGTAAAATTTCAATCTCCCAATGAGTGAAAAACAAAATTTGTGCGAAAACGTCATAGTCAGAGAAACTAGAAACAAGAATAGATTATGTGGAAAATATCGTATGAGCTAGGTTGGCCGAGCGGTCTAAGGCGCCAGATTTAAGCTCTGGTTCCCATATGGGAGCGTGGGTTCGAACCCCACACTTAGCAAAATTTTTTTTTTCCTTCCGGTTCACCAGAACGAGATGCAAATTCGATAATCCAAAAAAAACGTCATCGCTTCGAAAAAAATCGATAAATCTTTTCAAAAAACCGACAGGGTCGGCCAAAATTTAATTTTTTAGATAAAAATCTCAAAATATTCATAGTCGCAATGTGCGCGCCGGAAAATTAATAAATGGCAAAAAAAAAAAATCTCAAAACGCAGAATTCTCATTATTTTCTGATTCGTAGGAAAAAAAATAGAGAAAAAAAAATGAGTTGATCCAGATAAGTTAATACTTTGGACGAATAGGCAAGGCGAATAGAAACGAAGGGAGCAGATTAACGAATAGGAATTAGTGTATTATCTCGATCTCGAAATACTCTCGAATCAGCAAGCCAAATATCTTGCTATTCAAGCTCGAGACAAATGACCAAAGCTTCCTCAGTGTGTTTGGGTCTCGAAAGTGGCAAATGAGAGAGAGAGAGAGAGAGAGAGAGAGTCGGCAAATGCGCGAACGGAAGCGGTAATTTGTGAGACTAACGGGCTCACTGGTACAAATGACTCTCGATGAATAGTCATGGACCGATTAGGCAATGTCCGGAGCAGTAATACACAAAAAGGAGAATAAATATATATATATATATATAGCAATGACGAGAATTGCGTTTAACTAATTTCACGACATCGATCGTTCGTTCATCCATGTCATCGGGAGCAGGTCTCACGTACCAATTATCTCATCCCTTCGAATAAAGGGGATGGAGAAGAAAAATCACAACGCAGTCCCTCCTTTGGCCATTCTGTATATAAAACGACATTTTTTTCTCATCGTCGAGATTATTCCAAAGAAAAATCCTCATTCCCAGTGATTTTTCAAAGTTTCCAAAGTTTCTACAAAAATTCGTTCTAAATTATAAAAAAAATTCAAAAAATAAAATAAAAAAATCAAAATTAAAAACAGACGACGCGCTCGTCTCGATTGGATCATCGTCAGCTGCTGGGTGTGAAAAAAATGATGAAATTGATTGAGATTCGCTATATAACTGAATTTTCCAAAAACGAGTCACTTGTCCCTGGAGATCGACACGTGAGAGCGAGGGCAAAAAAAAGGCTGGAATCTGATCGGTACTTGACGCGTCGACGAAGGAGCTAGGAACAGGCTCGCACGTACCTTTGTCATTCAATGATGTGTTGCATAATAGGCAGTTTATACTTTGATGAATCCTCATGTACAAATTCACACATGCCCGAGGTATATAAATAAAAATTCGATAAGGCGATCCCTTGAAACGGCTGTCACAACAATTTTGTCGTATAAAAAAAAAAAAGAAAAAGGGAAAAGTACAACAAAATGGCAATCGAAGGACGCAGACACTTGTAATTTCGTTCCGTCGCATCTGTTGTAATTCTCACGTTACCGCATCGCCTATCACGACTTTTCTCTTTCCTCATTATATCCCAGGCGCACAGAGAACCGAGAGAATCTAAAAAATGGAGGGAGGGCAAGGGCCGAAGGGAAGAGGGTGAGAGATCACCAGGACATATTTTAGACAACCCTTGTATATAGTTTTAGTGACGTATATATATTTAACAAGCAGAAGATACAATGGCGAGGTTATATGCGCCTAAAACGACCACCCCAGAGTCAAGGGTGGCCGAGCTCTCTCGTGCGCCCGAAGAGCCCCACCAATCGAGAGAAAAAAGGGAAAAAAAGCGACAGGCTCGAAGAGACTTCGAGGGGGAACGAATTGCTCTAAAGGGAGACCAGAACTCTTTCTCTCTGCGTTGCTTTCGCTCTCTTGCTCTCCGCCCGATAGGGTGGAGAAGAAAAAGTCACTGATAAAATGTTTCTCGATGCTTTTCATAAGATCGATCGAAAATTCACTAAATTTTGGTAAAATGGAAAGTTTCGACACTGGAAATTCATTTTTTCTCCCAAAAGTCCGAAACTCGCTCTCGCCTTTTGCCTCCTCATAGAGGAAACTGTTGGAATTGTTAGAAAATAACGAATTCTATGGAATTTTTAAATTTTCGAAAAAAAAACGTTATCGACGCTCTAACTTGCGCAAATTTTGAGATTTGTTACTAATTTGTTTTTTATTAATAGAGTAGCATAGTAGGAAGGTTGGTACTGAATCTGGAAAATATCGGTTGAACCGTTTGGATTTTATGATTTTTCGAATTTAACGAAAATCGGAGTTTTTTGAAAAATCGTCTAATCGCTTCAATTTTTACAAATTTCGTAAGATATTGTTTACAAGTTCGTACTCACTCTTTACTTTATAGAAAAATTGTCGAAACTATTTTAAAAAATACAAATTTTGCGACATTTTGAAATTTAAAAAAAACGTCCGTCATCGCTCTCACTTCCGCAAATTTTAAATTACTAAATTTGTTTTCTCTATGAATAGAGTATTTCGATAGGAAGGTTGGTACTGAATTTGGGAAATATCGATTGAACGGTTTAAATTGAATGATTTATCGAATTTTACGAAAATCTGAGTTTTTTGAAAAATCGTCTAATCGCTTCAATTTTCACAAATTTCGTAAGATATTGTTTACAAGTTCGTACTCTCTCTTAACTTCCCAGAAACGTTGTCGATATTGTCTCGAGGCTTTGGAGTAAAGAAGGAAAAATGGGATTATCTATTCATAGCCTGTAACAGGCTGGTAAATATATGGACATTTGAAGAAAGAAAATCGAGTTGTACAAATGCGCAGGATGGACGCGGATAACTCGATATGATATTTCGCGCTCGGAGGGTAAGTCTCGGAAAAAAAGTGGAAATTGAAACATATATATATATAAATATCCGATTGCGGAAAGGTTTTCGACTGGGAAATTGAGTGGTGGAAGCCCCTTGCTGGATCGCGACATGGACTTTGCCGAGAAAATCGTATTTGTAATGCTTAGGCGTTTGAACGCGACGTCCCGTGAAATCGCGTTAGCCCCGCGGATTTCGAATATTAAATTCATCTCTGAGTAGAGCGTTCTGGTGCTGTGCTCGGCTTCGCCTCGCTGTACACTTCGATTTGTGTTAATCTTTACGAGAACAAGGATGAGACTTGGAATTCATGTATGACACGTCTCAAAAACGGGGAAAAACTGTTAAGTACTTGTCCGGATCCCAGCCCCTGTTCTTGTTCAACATTTTTCATTGCGAATCCTGAAATCTCATTCCGTTCAAACAATTTGTCATCGTGTATATGTTCCCCCAAGCGAGCATCAAATTCGCATGGTGTTTTCTAAAACATATCCTTTCCAAAAGTCACTTCCGTATGGAAAAACTTCAAAAACGACGATTTTTCGGTTTTTCATGCTGAATTTTCATTTTTGTGACTTTTGCTCGGAAACGATTCGTAATTCTGCTTCCTCATAGAGGAAACTGTTGGAAATGCTAGAAAAATACGGATTCTATGGAATTTTGAAATTTTCAAAAAAATGGTGTCGACGCTCCAACTTGCGCAAATTTTGAGATTTATTGCTAATTTTTTTTTTTATTAATAGAGCATCATAATTGGAAGGTTGGTACTGAATTTGGAAAATATCGGTTCAACAGTTGAAATTTTATGATTTTTTTAATTTTCCGAAAATCTGAGTTTTTTGAAAAATCGTCTAATCGCTTTTATTTTTGCAAATTTCGTAAGATATTGTTTATAAGTTCGTACTTTTTCTTAACTTTCCAAAAAAGTTGTCGAAATAATATGATTTAAATGCAAATACAAAAAACGCTGCAAATTGTTTTTTTTTCTTCGACTGCGATCCTTCATTCTCACTTGCCCGCAATCTTACGGCTGTCAGATTCACGTACGGTCTTTTTTTTTTTTTATATATACAACACGCGATGCCAGTGAGAAGTCATTTTTTATATCGACGGTCAGCCCGACTATTTCGGGCTATTTTCGATTTTCGCGAGCGAGAAGCGAGAGGAAAACGTTTTTCCGGTCGAAAGGATCCGGGGGGCACTTTCGAAAAAAAAAAAACAACGATCTGTTGTGCGAACCAAAACGCACCGAAGTGTCGTAAGAGAAACGCGCGGGAGTAAATCGTCGCGCGCGTATGTGTGTATGGCCACGTGTATGCATTGAGGTGTCAACTATTTTGAAGCATCGTCCAAGAGTCGGTGCAGCAGCAGGGGGCTGCGTGAAAATGGAGCGAGAGAGAAAAAAGGAAAAAAATGGAAAAATTATTAATCAACGAGCGTCGAAATGATAAATAACGCTTAGCACGGCATGAGGGATTCGCCGCAGAGTTAGCAGCGAGTGAGAATATGTGGCGATGTGCCTGGGTGTGTAGGACAGTGACAATGGATGACAAATTGTGGTGGAAAGAAAACAAACGCGGACGAGAACTAGATCGAGGTTGGTCCGAACGCGGNTTTTTTTTTTTTTTTTTTTTTCATGTTGTCGTATCTGCTCGAGTACAGAAGGATTCTTCGTGCGTGGGGCTTGGCAGGAAATGTCATCAATATAAAGAGCCCAGGGACATAATCTCGCAAAATCTGGCGAAAGAAAAAAAAACATTTTTGTCTTTAAAATTTAGTGGAGAAAAAAATGCTACGACGTGCTGTTTCCCTGGGCAATATTTTTAAGTGTCTCCGGCACGTTCGACGATTGCCATTTTCCTTTTGTTTCGTATTCCCTATTCCTATTTTTCCTTCAGTTTTTTATTGTCACACAGAGCGTGCTCCTGATGAAAGCCACCACGGTGAAATGCTCATACACAAACGATAAACGCGAAGCATAAATAAGAGGAGGAGAGGGACAAGCTCTCGCTGTGCCTCGCGAGTAGAGTGGCAAGTGGCAAAAGGAGGTGCGGGGTGAAAAAGGCTGGAAAGCAAAAGAAAGAAGATAAAAAAAGGGAAAAGATGCGAAAGCAAAGAGATCGGATCAGAGTCGCGTGAAAAGTCTCAAGTTTCCCTCTCTCTCTCTCTCTTCTCCATCGCGGGCAATCGTAAATGTTTAATATCGTGATTAAAGGGCCCTGGCGCCTCTCATTATTATTTCAGTCTGGAGGACAT
This sequence comes from Hyposoter didymator, assembly GCA_037952995.1. Classification (NCBI taxonomy): domain Eukaryota; kingdom Metazoa; phylum Arthropoda; class Insecta; order Hymenoptera; family Ichneumonidae; genus Hyposoter; species Hyposoter didymator. The sequence continues at coordinate 10,510,160 of JBAJMU010000009.1, read as the reverse complement.
TTCAACCCGCACCTTCGCTACTATTTTCAACGGATTTTTTCTTTACAATTCTTTTTTCTCTCCCTGCCTCTCACTCTGCCTTAAAAAGAGAGAAAAAAAGGTGTTGGGTGAAAATTAGCCAGCTAAATATTTAAGACCTTGGCTTTCGGATCTCGTCTCTCGCGTTTTCGTTGCCGAGTCAACAAAAACGCCGGAAGAAACCCGCGCGCCATCCGCAAAAACGTATATTTCTCTTTTCACGGACAATGTAAACGAACGACGCCTCCTCTCACTACCATACGCCCGACAAATATCAGCTAAATATCCTTATTAGCGTATATCCGAATGCAACACTAGCAGCGAGCTCGCACTTTTCATTTCAAATTTTTCAACATTAACGTTAATTCCATACAATACACTGAGAAAAAAATTTTGTTGGGAAAAATCGATATTTCGTTGGATGCGTTCGACTAAACGTTTTTTTAAAAAAATCACAAAAATTTTGTCATTGGAAAGAAATATTCTAGAAAGTATCTACGGAGAGCAAATTTTAGTCATTCCAATCGTTAATTTTGCTGACAGTTCCCATAGAAACTAAAAATAATGTCAAAATAACGAAAACTTTGAAATAATCCAAAAATATTTACGTATTGAACAAAATATCGACGTTTTTTGACAAAATTTCATTTTTAGTCAATTCTGGAAATTAGTTTCTATGAAAAGCAAATTTTTCTCATTCCAATCGTTAATTTTGCTGGCAGTTCCGTCGTTAGAAATAAAAAAAAAATTGTCAAAGTGACGAAAATTTTGAAATTATTCAAAAATATTTACGTGCTGAACAAAATATCGACGATTTTTGACAAAATTGAATTTTCAGTGATACGAAAAAAAAAAATAGTGAGACGAAATTATTCATATTTTGTTGCGAGGAACAGAAGCAGGAATTTTGAGGTTGCGAAGACAACGAAACGGATGGGATAAGAAAATATATTGGTAAATAAAATTGTCACCGTGTTTTGTGCTCGCGGGACAATAGAATGGTCACACGCTCCAGTGATGACCCCACGGACTTTTCCTCCAAGAGCCAGAACTCGATATACTCGAGTTATCTTCTTATAAATAGACTTGTGCATATATATTTTTTTTATCGACTATGGATACGAAGAATTTGATTTCTTTCATGGGTCGAGATTTTTTTATTTTTTTATTTTCAAGTGGTTACGCCTTTTTCTCCCTCGGCAGCAACAAAATAATATTAAATCTGGGTAAAGTGCGAAAAAGGAGAAAAAAACGGTTTGCGGATAGTGCGGAAGACTGGACAGAAAATTATAACGGTCGACTGAAAGGGGATGCAACGCTCTTTCGACCCTTCCAACGAAATACACACCGGATGTTACCCCCAAATACCGCAGCACCGAACCCAGACAGTCCGAAACCTCTTCCAATCGTAATGTCCCGAGACTCCATTAGATTCCGAAGTGCGAGACGAATTTACGATTTTTTTCTCTTCTTTTTACATAAATCTCAATATACGAGGCTATGGAGAGCTCGGACAGTGTTATGGCGGTATAAATATGATATGGGAATGCCTCTGGACTATTTACGACACGCAAGGACACCCGTGACGATGCCACAACATTTATTTTCCATACCAAGCCGCTGCTTCCATTTCTCTCTGTTTTTTAAACATTTTTCGCCGATCCAAAATAAAAAATGGTGTAAAAAAAAAAATTTAATCGTGATAAACGTGACGAATTGATTTTTATCGGAATTTTTGAGTAATAAATGGATTTGAATCCACGTGACGTCGTACGAAGACTCACAACGAAAAAAATCGATCGATTTTAATGCAAAAATATCGAGGAATCAATTTTCTCGATTGTTTCTTAATTTTTTGCTCCAAAAATAATTCCTGCGGTTTTAGTTACTGATTTTTATTCCAATGCTCATTCATTTCATTCTCGAGCTTCGTGTCTCGTCGTACCTTGCAAATAAATAGCCATAGATTTATCTCGGAATTTTATTTCGCCCCCTTTCTCATCTTGTGCCAAGATTAATACGACGAAATGACGCAAAACGGTACGTGAAAAGGGGACCATCTCCGCGTCATATCACATGCGATTATTCTTCGTATATTTGGTCTATTTCATACATGGCAATATAGTCGAAGAATAAATCATTGTTTCGTACTCGATGAGATATTCGGACGAAACGACGAAAAATAAATAAATAATTTTCAAAAATGCCAAATTAACTGATGAATTTTTTTTTGGCAATTTGTAAAAAATCGGAGAAAAACGAAAAGGAATGAAAAATGTTTTCGAGAGCGTATAAAAAAAAAAACAATTTTCAAATTTGAATTCATCAGATTTTTCAATGTTTCGATCTTCTTCGCCGATACGATACGTGGATTGGACGACGTGATATCGTCACGAGAGCTCTGCGTCAATTTAAACGATAGCATCTTTCTTGCCAAGCCAACAACGAGTTTTAGCTCCCGGCGTTGACAAGTGAGCTTCATTCTATTTTCATCGTCCTCGATCTCGCTCTCTCTCTCTCTCTCTCTCTGTCTCTCTCGTTTCCCGGTGCACGAGGCTACCGAAAGACATTTTTTTTCTTTCATATGACGAATCGATTACTATTACCATTCAATCTCTTTGGTCACGTGTGTGCTCGCTCCTCTCGTTTGCATACATCGTTTTTATCTCTCGCCTTCTCTCTCCCAATCCCCTCAAATGCTCATTTCGATGCATATTTCACTTTACATACAGAGACGACGACGCGGCATTTTTCACACCACCCGCAAATGTGTATTATACTCTTGGGGAACATTCGTCCGCTTCATTTTATTCCATCAAACACGTCACTCATAAAAACGCATTATTTTTTATGTATAAAGAAAAGAAAAAATGGATTCTCAATATTGAAAACTGAAAATTCAATTGTGTCAAAAAACGTCGATGAATATTTTTTGATAGTTTCAAAATTTTCGTTATTTTGACAATATTTTTTATTTATAACGGAACTGTCAGCTAAATTTACGATTGGAATGACGAACATTTGCTTTTCGGAGAGACTTTCGAGAATATTTCTTCCTGCAAGCACCAAATTTTTGTGATTTTCTAAAAAAAAGTTTACTTCTAAATATCCAACAAAATATCGATGTTTTTCAATGAAATTTCCTGTTCAGTGAATGCAATGAAACGGATAGAATTGGCTCAGCATTTTCTTGTAGATGGAAAATCATTTTTACCGACAAATTTAATGGATTCTTAATGACACGGAAGTCATTAATATCGGAGAGCATTGAAATTAAAAAATTACTCTCGCAGAAGCGAGTCGACAGCAGAAATTGTCAATAGAATGAAATTTTTTAATTTTGTATTCCAAATTCTTTTTTTTTTTTGTTATTAAGAAGAAAAAAAAAATTTGGAGATGCCGGGGATCGAACCCGGGGCCTTTCACATGCAAAGCGAACGCTCTACCACTGAGCTACATCCCCACAACGAGGTATGGATCGTTGAAGTGAGCATAAGTACATAAGCAACTGTCACGACACTTTCAATCGTGATGTTTGATGATTTTGATAAGAAGATTGAACCGAGTTCCTTTCGCGATGGGTTCCTAATCAATAAGCAGCAAGATAATGAAAATAATTCACTAAACGAATGTTTGTACTCCGTTTTTCTTTTTTATTTTTTTATTTACTCCGAACGGAATGACTTTTGAACCCACTGTCTAAATCTCAAGAGAACGATGTGCAAAAGCCACATTTTTTCAAATTCCTTATACATTTTTGAAAATTGATTTTTTTCAACTTTAGCGAATCAAAAACGAACATAAAAGAATGTAATGTTCATAAAAATCAAGACTTCCTTTAAAAATCCTCGTTGCCGTTGCAGCTGACCTGGGAATTTAAATTCAAGCTTATTTCAGGTTAACTGATAATTGCGACATCGACAATTGAAGGTTTGGCAATGCTGAATGCACCAAATGGTGGAAAATGACGTTTTTAAAAGATTTTTATTTCGTAAAACGCCAACTAAGCTCGACACATTAGTTCCACATGATTTTAATGATTAAAAAAAAAAGATTGTGATGATTTCCTTGATGATGAACGATGCAAGAGAGTTCAGTCGGTTTTTTGACTGACAGGTGACACGTGATCCTCGTTAAGGGGGTTATTGTTTGTTTAAAACGTCGAAGGTTCCATGGTGTAATGGTTAGCACTCTGGACTCTGAATCCAGCGATCCGAGTTCAAATCTCGGTGGGACCTTTCTTTTTTTCTCCGTGACATGAAAAGCGGACAAGTTTTTTGCTCCAATTTTGACGATTCCTCGTTCGATGTGCTATTGATTTTCGGAGCCTAGGAAAACAAAAATAAAAACATTTTGACAGCGGTGGGATTCGAACCCACGCCCTTACGGACTGGTGCCTAAAACCAGCGCCTTAGACCGCTCGGCCACGCTGCCTCCCCGCCCAGATTTCTAGATAGTTAAATAAATATACCGGCATCTTTGACGCATTATTCGATGACCCAGACATCACAAATTCACGTAATCGACGAGGAAAACACTCGCGATTGTTCCTGCAAATTAAGCAGAAAGTTATTAGTCGATTTATTTTTCGGAGCTCCACTTGATTGGAATTTCTTTTATTTTTAATTGAATGGCTCGAAAGAACGAGATACCTCGAGAAGATGTAAAAGTGTACCTTCCAAAAGAGAATAAATCGACACGAGGAAAAGGTAATTGCTCGTTTGCGACCTACTCTCTTTTTCCTCAGTGACGCCTTCACAAAGAAAGATGCTATTTGGTGGCTTCGCTTATTTCCCTCTCTCGATTACTTTCTCGCGATAAGATCGGGTTATAAAAATTCATACTGGGTTTAAGACGGAGCAGTAGCCAACTTTTCCTGCTTTATCCTTATCGCTTGCCTTGGTTCTCTCCTGGGGAACGCGAACAATAAAACTGACTGAATTCTTGTGTCAGGCTTTTTCGCGACAAGAGCTCCAATTCGGTGCTGTATATAAAAGTAGCGATAAATTCGTGTGAACATCGTGAAAGATAGGAAGGCCCTTTGGAATATCAATAAATATAAAAGCAGGTCCACTTTGAATGAAAATTCAGATGAGAATGCAAAGAAAAACGTGAGCAGAACGAGCCAGTGTATTAATTAAAACGTATCATCAAGTCCCCAGGGCATGGGTACACACGAAAATTGAACCAAATAAATAGTTGAACGAAAAAGAAGTTTGGAGTTTATTTCAGCACCCTTCGCATCAATTCAGCCCTCTGCTGCTTCAGTTTGCATCGATTCTTTTTTACCTCATGTCTACACATAAACCCATAATCTTTCCACCCATTTTACTTTTAAAGTATAACGTTACCCCGGCGATAAAAGGTCCGTATATCTGGGATGTATCATGTTCCGTAATATGGTAAAAAGCAAAAGTTTGGGAAATTCGTGTGTTTTCATTATTCATTGCGGGAGGAAAAGGATCTCTGGACCCTCGGAGTAAAAACGAGTAAAACTGTTGAGGATCGAGTCGAGCAGAATCACGCCACCACTTTGGTCTAATACTTGTGGCTGTCGTATGGGGAATGATGGATCGTATAATCGGACATTACTAGTGAACGAGAGTAAAAGAGCGAGAGAGAAGGTGGCTGGATCATCGGCTGATGACTTGCACACACTGCATTACGCCCTCGCGCGCGCATATCACGTTTCCAGCGACTACTTGCCAACACATGTGCCCATCAATAGGTAGAAAAAGTCAGTGAAAATTCGTCTTCTCTGTCAAACGCATGAGTCGCTATTATTCCACATATTATGGAGATGACTCTGATGATGCACATGTGCTAGTCATGTCTCGTTATACCCGAAGATGAACTCCTGTCCCTCATCCAATTGGGGGATGATAAATTTATTACCATTCTCCCTCCGATTTTCCGCGAGTCACGTTGTCGCGATGACAATCTCCATGATATTATATGCAACGAGCAATTTCGTACGCAATATACAGTTGAAAATAAGTGAAGCAGTCCATAACGGAACCTGCCAGAGTCCCAACGAGGGGTTAATTGATAAAATGGAGCTGAAAAAGGAACCTCGTTCGATTGGATTCTCAACAAATTTGCCTTGAAACAACTCCCATGAGGATCGAAAAGTTAAGCAAAGAGGCAGACTTTCAATGATTATCGGAATTTCTGAAATAGGTACCGCTAAGTGTGTCGCATGCGATGGATCGTAATACATACCCATAACGCATGGGTTTTCACGTTAATGGTCTATCGCAAGTAATAATCGTAATATCTCTCTCTGTTGATCGGTGATCGCTCGCGATGCTTCCAGGCCCAATAATCATTGCCGTTTAATAACAATTGATGCGGTAACGCGGGGCAGGAAGTACGGCGCTTTACGTCCGTATAGTCTGGGAGTACTCGCGATGGTTAGCCCTAGGGCCGTTTCGACTCATCTATAACGAAACACTATGGCAACCTCCACAGTACCACGTACGATAGGATGCAATGGCATGAGCGGTGAACACATAACCCTCCAGGCTTCCTTTATAAATATATATAGACATGTAGCTAACATCGATGCAAGAACATCCAGACGAGTCTATTGTCTATCCAGCAACGCATTTCCACATGTTATAACGCGAGCGGACGTCATTATACGTGATTGATCAATATATTTTGCCTCAGAACTCCTCCTCCACCCCTTGGAATGCCTCATATCTGTTTGTTCGTACATAACCCCTCGTACCAATTTCAACGCAGTGCTTTAAATTCATGTCATTAAGAAGTTTTTAAGGAAGTGCCGAAATTTTGGCTTCACTTTAATCATGATGCATAACAGTACCTATAAAGGTAACCTATCGGTAGCCGAAAATTTTGTTACATTAAATTAGGTACTGTTTGTAAAATGATTGAAAATTGCGTGAAAATGAATGGAAATCAATTATTAAGGGAGGGGTTTAGAAATAAACATTAATTTTGCTTATTCGAAATAAAAATTTTGAAACTGCATACAAAATTTCAATTTCAGGTACCCCTCCTTGATCAATCCCGTGTTTCCTAGTGATTCGATCCAGGGTATATGGTATTTAAATGATGCATGAAACTGGAGGAGAGAAAGGTCCGATCATCCAACCCCCTGTGAAAAATACGAATGTAGTTTTATTTCATAAAGGTTGATTCAAGCGAATATGGGAGAGAGAGAGATCAAGTGCATATGGAACGAGAGCCACGCGATTAATTGGAGGTAATTTTCCGAGACCAATTTCGGGCGGATATTAAAAAGCGAAAAATTGCACGAACCGTATCGATGAGAAAAAGAGAAAGAGATCCATCGGGAGGTTTGTATATGTGGAGGAAGAAAAACAGGCTCCAATTTCGTTGGCATGATCGAACAGCTAACCCTGTTTACTCCTCTAATTCCATTTTCGCACGAACTACAGACTCACTCCCCCGCTTTGCCAACTTTAAAGCGAGCGAAAGCTCATTCGGCCATTCGTATGACTCGATTTTTCGACAAATTTCGAGACTAAATTTTGCCATCGACGTTCCCAGATTCCGATCAAATTATCTCTTCAGGGAATAAAAAAAAAAAACGTATACGGAGGGGATGGACAAGAGGAATAAAAAAATAACCCGCATTATTCGTGTACATACCAAAATGTCTCTCCCGACTAGAATTTTCGTTCACGGATTCGAGCCCGCAATTTTCCACCAGAGGGAACCAACCTCATCCCCATTTTGCCTCACAGCAGTCACCAACTTCTCCTCGTTTTTCTGGCTAATGACACGTGGGTCTTCAACATCGAGAGGAGCTTTCACGAAGATCGGCCACCGCGATAAATCAGCCGCAACGCTGTCGGACACTCATTTTCCGACTCTCTAGCCCTCGGGGTTGTAAACCGTGGATGCTTGACCAACACTCCAACCCCTCACACCACCAAACACGTTTTCAACCCTTTTTCCGCTGTATATATGCCGCCTCCCGAAAAACCCTTCCACGCAATTTTTATCTCTCTCACGCAAGTGCGATTATTAAAGTCCAGAGCGTACCAGCCAAAGTGATTAAATATAAATGAGAATTTTGCCGGGAGGAATTTAACACGACGTATTTCTTTCATCAATTAAAACATATTCCAGGCTAGCCACACACTAACTTTTCATATACATGTTCAAAATAAAATACGCATACATTTCCACATATTTTTAATAAATTCATTTCCTTCCCACATTTCTTGATTTTCATTCCATTGCATCAAGTGAATAATCGTTGCATCTTCATTTCAACGAATTTGTCAAGAATCCCGATTGATTTAAAACGCACATTTCTTCATTTTTTTCAATCATTTTTTTCTCCCGGGAAAACTAATGCTCCGAGTAAGAGTATGACGTTTTGCAGCAGGAATGTGAAGCCTTTTTAATATTGGACGCGATACATTCATAGCGTAAGGTTCGCGACCTAGAAAGATTGCAGTAAAATAATCGAAGATGGTTGTGAGTCGGGGGGGATTCTAGCAATGGTAAAGGTTGACGTTTGGGGATTTCCTGGCGAATCGATGTGAATGACGCGACGTCTAGAGAACGGCTAGAGCCTTAATTTATTATTTTCCTATCTGTGGCTTGGAGGCTTAGTCACAACTCTAGAGAATTCTGGCTTCAAAACAACGGAACAGATTTCCAGGTACAAAAAAGATGAAGTGGCTTGGAAAAAATGGCGATTACTGTTTTTTCCTTACCGAGCCGATGAGGGTCGCCATGACACACGGACCTGCTGCCGGTGCATCATCCGATGCACTCGTCAGTTGTCAATGAGGGCAAAAAAAAAAAAAGTCCTACGGTGGGTCTCACANACGGGGAGGGCAAAAAAAAAAAATCCTACGGTGGGTCTCACAGTTGGATCAGTAAGTTGCCTGCAGCGAGCTTTGTGAATTTACATCCCCTAGTGGGTAAATGCATTTTAGACCAATGCACTTGTTGTACTCAAGTTTTTCTACAATTTGTCCCGAACGTCATGTAAGAATTGTTAAGGGCAATAAAATTGAGAAAATCAAGTGGAAAAAAATGTAATGCTGCCTTCTGAATGGCATCGATGTGTATCAATTATTCTAAAGTGGAGCTAATTAATGAATTTCTCGACGATGGTGCATCGGGGAAGAGTCCAAATTGATAAAAAGTTTGAAGCTGAGTATTTCGTGATCTATCAACCGGATGGATCTAAAACGTGACTTTTGGGACATTCTGTAGGTGGAAATTGTTCGTTTTGTCTGTAAATCGTTGGCTGCAATTTTTCTCTTGCTAGATTTTTTGTATTTTTCTTCAGAGCTACGCACTTCTACATACTGAGGATGAAGAAGGACAGAGACAGAGAAGAGAGTTACGTGCAGTCGGATGCAGTTTAAACCTGAGTGGATTATAAACGCGATGCGCTTCAATCTCTTCCCCTTAAACGTAAGCCCCGTTATTCCGCTGCAGTCAACACACGATTTCTGCAGGAACGTGCACTTTTACAATTCCTCGGGCAACCCTACGAGAGTTGCGCAAGCGACATGCTGCGCTCTCTCTCTCTCTCTTCTTCGCTGTACGCATCTCTTTTTTTCTTCCGCGATTTTTTCTGTCCCCCGTTCTCGCGAATCAACAGCGTGTTCATTCCTTTTTCCTCCATCCCTGCAGGCACGACGGATCACCGAGTTTTAAGCCTTTCACGCGTGTTACATACGCTCGATTGGCGCCTCTCCCGCTATTCCGGCTTTATTGCAGTCCATGCATTCGTTTTTTTTTTTTCTGCATTTTATCGTTCGATCTTTTGTCTGAAAATGACTTTTTTCACTCACTCAGTATCGGGTTAACAACGTCGTTTTTGTTTTTGTTGAATATCGTAATAGAAATACTTGGCAAAGTTTCCATTAGTCGATCGACACGAGTGGAAGCTCTACAATGGCTTTTCATCGGGCACTCATGCTCTTGCTTCTTTTTTCATTACTTTTTATTCCTGCCGAGAGGAAAGAATAAATATTTGATGAAAACTCAAAGTTACAACGCTCGCGACTCAACCTCGAAACATGGGAAAAGTGATGAAAAAAAAAAGCATGAAAATATGAGGGAGAAAATGGAAAAGAACGAACATAAAAGATGAAGCGCAAACAGACTCGCTCCATGGCTTTGGATATTTTTCACGAGGTTTTTTTTTGGCTTCGCACTAACGTGAAAGGAGAACTGGACGTTGTCCGGACACGATAGCCGTTTGATTTTCGTGGGTTTCCCAAAGTAATTAGGTTCGAATAAAAAACGAAAGCAAGGGGAGGAAAAATTATATTGACAGCAGGCTACGGATCTCTGAGCTTTTGGGACTTTGACCAATTCAGAAAACGCTTCGAAAATATGCTAAAAAAAAATAAAAAATAAAAACTAATTATTATTTTCAAAGTTACGATTTTCCAAAAATTTGGAGATGCCGGGGATCGAACCCGGGGCCTTTCACATGCAAAGCGAACGCTCTACCACTGAGCTACATCCCCGCAACGATAAGAAAGTCTTCAAGACGCAGGACCATCGAACAATTATTTTAAATGAAACGCACGACTCAGTCGGTAATGCCAAAGGCCTGACGAATCATTTTCCACTGTTGACAGTACCAAGGGAAACGATCTACTCGATTTCTTGCCGCTTCAACTTTTAAATATTCTCTGAATCATAAAAAAAAAAAAAATTATTCGTTCTCATAATTCGAAAAGTAACCCAAAGCCCTTCGACCTTCAGCTGAAATCTTGAGAAATGGCAGATCAAAGTCATCATATCCAATTGCCAAATAGTTGTGACCCGTTTTACATAATCTCACAAAACTCCCTTAACGTCTATATTATCCGTTCAGTCATCAACACATATTCACGCGTTCTCACAGAATGTATGCGCTATTCGCAACTATAATACGTGCGCGACTGCGGCAAGGGTAGCTTAGAGGACTCCCCGTCGCGTGACTTACGTCAACCCAGATGCACCGAATATGGGTATCCCTTAATGAAGATCTATCGTCCGACGTGAACAGTCAGCATTATAACAATTCTCTGCATGTCTAATTCGTCGAAATCAAACTGGTAGCTAGATCTTCCGATCATCTCATGGAAAGCTGAAATAAAAACTCCGAAACGAATCCCAATCCGAATTTTCCGCACACCCGGGTCGATGGACGAGAACCATTATTCTAATTTCAGGAAGAATGCCAAAGTGACGAGCGTGTGATAAAAATATGATTTATTGAAAATGGAATTTCACCTTTTTTAATGTTTTCAATTTAAAAAATTAAATTTTTAATTAAATTTTAAATTAAATTTTAAATAAAAAAAAGAAATAAAGTTGAAATTTAATTTTTTTCCATTTTCTCCAAGTTTTTGTTCATTTTGTTCAATGGAAAATGAAGAAACCTTCGTTGCAGACACAATGCAGTTGTGAGGAATGAGAGTAAAATGCAGTATCGAAAGATTGGTCAATAGATTGGACTTTGCGGTTGAGTCGAGAACGCGTTACTTTCAACTCGATGCCGTGGTGGGCACTGTAACTTGAGCCACGTTCATCCAGCAAAAGTGAAAAAAAAAGTGGAAAAAAAAATGTTTTGAAACGCCTGCAAGATTCATCATTCGCGGAGCAAAGTTGTGACAGAGTGATCGAAATGTCGGCGTCGAAGCGCGCACGCGACAAAAGGTCCTCGTTCTAATTGCGCCGAGAGACTCGCGCCAACGAGACGCTTTGATTTTTACGAGGCCATGGAGATCTTTTCTCGTCCAACGTGCACTTTTTTCTATATATTCCACGCACTGCGATTGAACAACCGAGGAAAGTATTGGACGCGGTTTCAACGATTGAAAAAAAAAAATTGTTTCGCATTCGCGCGGCAACTCGTTGCCTGAAACGTTTTTACGCGAATCCTAATTCATCGAGATTCACGTACTATTTTTTCACTGGAGGTGGCAAATTTTCATAATTGCCAACTCGACGCTGTTATTTATTCGGAGATGAGGGCGAAAATAAAAATTGGTGGCACATGAACGAGTCAGCGTTAATCCTGAATTATCGGCGTCTTTGTCTCTTACTCGCACCCATTGAATCCTTCAGAAAATAACAATTAGCGAACTTAATCCTCGTTTCTTCGTGTACCAGGAAGGCTCGACCCTTGGGATATGACATTGCCCCTTCTTTATATATGTATACATAACCCATTATATTTTAGCACTCGAAATGTGTGTAGCTATTGCTTCTCGTAAACATATTCTCAGATGCGGAGAGATTCTCGTGGGAGTAAGAAAATGAGACTAAAAAGAAAGACATAGCGAGAGAAAGAGTGAAAGACAGAGAGAGGGAGAGAGTGCAGGAGCAGGATAGAGTTGTTCGCAATTAAGAGTGTAATTACGAGAAAACAGGTCTTGGTTTGTAAAAGACGTCGAGGTCGTTCCCCTTCAAACGAGACGTCCCGTGATATTACCCACGATGCATATTTCATCCTTAAGGGAAGGATTCGCGCGAAGGTTAAGGACGAGGCGGATTTTAAAATGATCCTTTGAGAATATATCTCCGGGGGTTAAAAAAAGGGTGCAAATTTGTTGTTTACAACGTGGACTACAAATACTACGATATTGATTAATTGCGACAGCAAAAATAGATAGTGATGCTCGTTGGTGTATGACCTTAAGAGGGCAAGAGAAAAAAACGCGTTTCTCTAAAAAACATACGAGGGAGACTGAATTTTCCGTTTATACAAAACGATCAAATTTTTATTGTAAATATCATTCGTGACGTGAGTAAAAAACAAAATTTGCACAATTCTCAGTGAGAGATAAGAGATATCTCGATGCGGAGACGTGACACACATCCGATTTCACGATTGGCCACGCTTTATGCAAATTCAGCCGTTTATTTTAGTTTTACGATCGCTCAGCGAATGCTCTCGCTCAGCTTGTACAAAGACCGCCCGTGTGGTTACGACCGTTTTTTCCAATTTTTTCACTTTATTTTTTCATTCACCCGTCACTCGCAATTACTTCACGCTTTTTATTGCTTATCGATTTCTTATGAAAAAAAAAAGTCTGTCTCCCCTGGACCATTTTTCCGCATCGCGAGTCTCTTGTGTAAATACCACGCATAATAAATATATATATACGTATATAAAGGGGCTATTACAGCATATATCGTTGGAAACGTCAATACCTTCATTCGAACTGTTGAATTAAATTGAACTATACGTTTTTTTTTTATTCCATGAAACATTATAAAAAGACATTCGGTGGGATTGGTTTATGCTGAAAAATTAAAAGTTTCTCAAACATTGGCAGCGTCATAACTGTTCATAAAGAGTCTCATTTGTTTCATTTGGAACATGAACCGGTCGTAATTTCAATAGGTGGTGTCTATGAAAACGATGATTTTAATTTCACAATCAATTGCGTTGTTTATCCTCTTCCGTAAATAATCCCTTTAAACTGTCGTAATACACTTTAAAGTCTCAGTTGCAACGCATTGACATGATACATAAATGTACTTGTTACTTTTTCTCAAACCCGTTTCAGGAGGACCTGAAATAATCATCTGAATAGTGATTAGAATTCACTTTCAGGAAGGTTCCAAGAGGAATGTAAACACTTATCAGATACAAAAATATGGAGGTATCGATATTTGATAGCGGTGAGTTATTGGGTCGGTATTGCCGTATGATATTGAAGGTTCCAGCGATTATATACATGGCCGAGTACACAAGCGTGGAAGGGTTATTTCCTGAGGCTTTAAACATCGATAGTGAAAATACAATTGGTCCCTTTTTCCCTTTGGGCCTTTTCACGCGAATGGCTAAATCCATTGGTGTAAAATCTGGTGTAGATTCACCCTTTCAACTTCACAGAGTTGAGAGAGAGAGAAACGAAGAGTAAACGAATGAAAGACACCGTGGCGAATCCCCTAAATCTCATTGTCAGAAATCCGTTTCCGTCGCGTGTGCTGGTTGTAAAATCAGTACATCCGGGTGTCAAAGCAACGTCAAGAGAGGATATGGCTGTACTTTCGTAGACGACGGTATACGATCGTCGTCGCCGTCGTCGTGGTCGTTGGTCGCGCCGAAGAGCATCACTTTTAAATTCGATCAATGAGTTAGGCCATGCGTAAAACACTTTTAGGGTTCGAAAATTTAAAAGGACCGCGAGTGTCGCGCGACGAGAAAATCGCTGTTACAACCGTGAAAAAAAAAGAGTGCGAGAGAGAGAGAGATGAAGAATTAAACAGTATATAGGAAAGAAAAAGGAGCGAGTAGGACTGGTGGGAACGGGTGACGAGGCAGTTCAGTCGAGTGAAAGTGAATTCGTCTCGAGGCTCATGATATTACTCTTTCATGGTACGTCACACGAGTACATAAACATATATGAGTGAATTCTTTTTATTCTTTGAATTTTTCGAGGCCTCAAAGGATGGAATCGATAGAAAAAAAAACACAAGAACAATGTCGAATCGATACTTTGAAATTTCGCCACCAGAGGGTGATGGATGAGTTAGTTTTGCGTTCGCAATTGAAATTAACAAAAAAAAAATAAAAATTACAAATAAATGAAAATCATTATGAAAATAAATACAAACGGATTTCGTTTACTACAAGAACTGCTAACACTACTAACGATTACCCATACAAATCAATCGTAAGAATTGCATTTCTCGAACTCCGGGAGATGGCGATTTTTGGGTGGCAATAATTTTTTTTCGGAAAAACTTGAAACAAACATTTTCCAACTACAATCAACTACGTACCGAGCTCTTTAGAAATGGGCAAAAAAATGGATTTCCGCAAGTAGGGTTTTCGAATAGACTCAAAATTGACTGGAAACAGGTGTAAAAAAATAAATTGGAGATGCCGGGGATCGAACCCGGGGCCTTTCACATGCAAAGCGAACGCTCTACCACTGAGCTACATCCCCGAACGATATCGATTACACGAGGTTGAAAAATGATCCGTAATCGATATCTTGTTCCGTTGAATCAGAGCAGGACCGACGCGAGAACGATTATTATTAAGAGTATCTGGAAAAAAGGTGAAATTCGTGTGGCAGCACAGAACGATTAATTTCGAGACACCTCGGTTCTAGTTCCTTCGATTAATCCTCTTGTCGTCTAAACGAATTTTTCGAGCTCTTCTCTTTTGATTCTTACGCGACTAAAGTTTTTCTCGTCCCTGAATGCGGCTTGCTCTAATCCCTGGAGAATTTGTGAATCATGAGATGGAAGGAGAGAGAACGAACGATGACATTGAAGGAGGGAGAGTATCATCAAGAGCCTCGGGCTTAATACTGGGATAAATGAATGGCCCTTGGCCAAGGGGCAAAATAAAGAACAAGACAGAAGGTTTGGTGGTGCATCGCATGAAAGAGACGAAAGGCATGTCGTGCAGCAAGTGCATCGGTGGGACGAAGGGTGCAATCTCGAAAAAGAGAGAGCGAGAGGGAAAGTGGAGGGTTGCCAGGCAACCAATGTGTATCGTCCTCAGCCGAGAGTAATTCATTTTAGGGACCTCGATCTCGTCCGAGTTTGGGCTCCTCGTTGCAAATTCGTGCAACGATCGTCCTGTAGCTCATACACGTGTATGCAATCCCCTCTTCCTCTTTCTCTCATCCCCCGCGAGCAAATGCAATGGGAAATGCAACGACGAGTGATGGATGCATCGGGCTCACGAAACAGCAGCGCTTCGCGCAGCGGTGATCTGATTTTAAACCAATCAACGGCGGCTTCGCGCTCAATTTACCCACAGTTTGAGCTCGCCTTTGTACGTATACGTGCATGTGTATAAATGCGCCAGCGCCCACAGGGTGTCGCGTTTCGAATGTTGCCAATTTTTATCCTCAAAATTTCGTTTTTAACGAATAAATATAATTTCGGTCCGAACAAAGATTTGCAAAAATAGTTTTTCAAACTTGTGTTAATTCAAAAGGACCATTTGGGCATTTTCAAAATTTCAAAATTTTAAAATTTCATCATTTTTGATTTTTTATTCATTAGAATTTTAAAATTTTCATTGAAAACCGATTTCCTCCACGTTTATTCCAATTATTTGGATTTTCCGCTGAGTAAGGAAAAATAATTTGTACAAGAAAATCATATTACAACAACGCTGGCTCGGAGGAACCAGATTTTTTATATTCGTTTGGAACACCCTCTATATTTATTAATACCAAAAGGACACCCATGGACATTGCCCAGTTCTTTTGAATGAATACACATCCCCACCGAGGGTAGCACATTTCGTGTATATACACTTGTGTATACAACGATACAACCTCCGGTGTATACGATGCGCATAGAAGATGTTTTAATCGATCTGTAAACCAATCTACACGCACTCTCTTTATCCCTCTCATTTCTGTCTTTGTTCGGTCTCTCCGTCATTGAACTCGTTACGCGGGGGCACTTGTCGAATTTTCATTGAGGGTCGCGCGAGCTCGCACGATGAATTGACAATCAACAAATTTAACGATCAATTCGCAGTGTCCACGTCACAAATTGAACATCTGCAAATCATCGTCGGCAGAGGAACTCTAAATACCGAATTATTATTATTTTCTAATGATCCTCCAGAGATTGCCGAACCACATTGAATTAAAAGTGCCGGTCGAATCAATTTTCATCGTCCCTTCGTAAGCCCAAAAAAAATTGCCGGGCAGCGATAAAAAACAAAAAACAAAACAAAATTCTTTCCCGCTGTTTGAAACGCACAAAAGTTTGAAAATTCACACACGAACCGATCGGTTAGCGTGCCGGCTCGCGCTTCAATTTAGCAAAGTACCTTATCCGTTACGCTCTGTGAAAAGTATGTGACAGGAGGGAAAAACACGTGTGGGGCCCCCATATAAAGACCCAAACAGAGAGGCGTGCATGCATGTTCTTAGATCCTTGGTCGCGCATAATTTCGCCTCCAGGTGTAAGCCGGGTAGGCACGCGTGTCTGCCGCGTGGCAGACANCGTGTCTGCCGCGTGGCAGACACTCGCGGGGTCTGCTCCATATTTCCAGGTGGCTCAAGTGCGAAAGGGAATCATTGTGGAATTTCAAATTCAAGAAACAGCAACTTGAAGAAAAAAAATCCTGCGCGTCGGTCATGGCGTCGAACGGCACCGCAGAGATAATCAACACCTGCGAAGATTTTTTCTGAAATAATTAAAAAGAGAATTTTCATCCTCGAGCGAAGGAAATTAAAAAAAAAAAAAACAAAGTTTTTGAAAATCCATTCCCATCAGAATCGATAAGCATGCGATATCCGATGCAGCAAACGTTGACACAAGTGTGTGTTGTCAAATTAACACGCGACCTCGTTCCAGCGGTAAAGAAACGCCTTGAAAAATTAACAGGCTGTTTGGCCCAGCCGCATTTTCTTCTTCAAACATCCAAATGATTGGGCGGTCGTGACTCAAATAATGTGATTCTCACTAATCAAGAATCTAAACTAAAGATTTCGTCATTAAAAGTTGATCGTTTTTCATGTGAAAAATATTGAAAATGAAAATTGTTGAATTAATAAATTGCATGTTGGTCGCTACAGCTCGTTGGCTGGACAAATTTCTGTTGAAATGACGTTTGAAGACAAGAGACAGCAGGCACATCCATACGACGCGCATTTCCGTAATGGAGTTTCGCGGTCGGGAATCGAAGGAAGATTAGCGCGTCTGAACGGAGCGGCAAAGGGAGATTAACCAGATCGATCACACATGCTGAACCATTTGGTATGGTCAGCTGCTCGTCAATACCTGGTAACAATTGCCCATATCGTACCTACAGCTATACAAACGCGCCGGAGAAATGGTAGCCAAGCAAAAGGCCGTAATTTCAATAACGAACGAGATAGCAGTTGCGTCTTAGTGCAGGAGCTAGAACACATGAGGAATATCGCTTGGATCGTGCTGGATGCTGTCAAACTCTGGCAACAGGCCTGAACAGCTCGCTCCTGGTATGTGGAGCAATACTGGGCCTCGAGTAAGTCTCCCGACCGATACACGAGTACCTCGACCCCTGAACTCATGCATGTACACAAATTTCCCTGGCAGCACGTATCGACAGACATGGCTAAAAGTTTCTACTCGGCAATCAGTCGGAATTGATAATAAATTCACGTTTCAGATGCATTATCAACAACTGTCTGGAAAAAATCAAAATTCTCGTCTCAGCAGTGTAAATGTTGATCGAAAACCAACTTTTTGATGGGTTACTTTTAATGCAGCATAGACTTTTTTCTCAAATATTGTCTCCTACCCGAACCTTCTTCTGATAACAACAAATACAACGAAAAAAGAATCAACATAATAGGTGCAGCCGCTTTAAAGTGATGCACGGACAAACATTGGTCGCAATTGATATTTCTTAAACCCCCGCAAACACACTACTATTAGCACTGGGTGATGGATGAAAATTCTTTTTCATTAATTGTCATTTAATGGTAATCAATACGGAAAACAATAAATTCAGGTAATTGGCCCAATGGACTAGACATCCCAGACCCATGTATATCTACGGAGGACTAAGCTGAAATAAGTGCGATCTAGATTAGTGGACATACTTTTGGCACAGGCTGTATATACTCGTAGATACATAGCTGGAGTTTCTCTAATAGGCATATAATCGTTATGCATATAGCGCAACATCGAGGATCGCGAGCCCACTCGTACTAATTCCTCGCTGGGAGCTCCTCCTAGCGGTCTAGTACAACCAGCGGCTATACCTGCTTATGAGTATTACCTTATGTATATGTGGATACACTATTCGCGTCCAATAAGTACATGCACCGCGATGTGTGTCCGTATGCTCGGCGTATCGAGCTGACCTCACCGTCTTCCCATATAAACACATATATATATATATATATATAAGAGGTACATGTAAGTTGGTATATGTGTATGCTATCGGTCTCGGTCTCTAGGTCCGATCGGAACGGGGTTTGCCCATAGGTAAATATGTATTACATGGTAAAGCGAGGAGCTCTCTCAGGCGCAACATACGGTAGCCCCTCGATTACACATGCAGCCATGACTGCTGCAACAGACCGCGACCACGGGACGATGCTCTTCGCGACGGAGACCTTCCAGGGCCCCCTGAACACAACGTGAGAGATCATGCAAATTTCATCAATCATCACCCATTTATGCGCAGTATTAATTGACTCTCACATTACCAAATTTTCTCTTACTCAATACCGAGATGTCGCACCCATTTTCAAGTTTTTACATCAAAAGGACGAAAATTGGTGGTAGTCCTTGCAAGCAGGAGTTTTCAATAACGCAATACTGTGCCTATATATTTATGAGCCATTATCGAAGGGTTACCTAGAAAAGAAGAGAACGGTGTTACAACTGGCACGCTTTGGCATATAATTAATGCGTTACATTATATGCGATTATCGTTTGGTATTACATACGTCTATGTGTATTGAAAGCGAGAGATAGAATTATTTTAATACTATGTACGACAAAAGCGCATATGCATCCTTATTTGCATAATGCATATGGGCGGCCTTTTGCCGGACACCCGGTTCGCCTCGAATCATTACGAAACGGAAGTGAGCAAAGAGAGAGAGAGAGGGAGACAAGCTGATGAAGAAAATTGTTGAATTCCGGAACTAGCTGCTGCTGGTTTGCAGCCGCAGCTCCGTAATCCCCCAAGCAGAGTGGAATCTTCCACTTATGGGGTGTTACTCCCTTTTAACTAGAAATATGAACGGTCATCGAGCGACAGTTGGCTCCTGAAACTCATTAATGGAAACAACTCCTGGCTTTCAAGAGTTTGCATCGTAGGTGCATGGACTATACATCTTCCTGATGATTACCAGCCCCACTGGAGGCTTCTGCAGCCAACGGTGCACACTATTTTGTTCCGTCGTTGGAGCGGAAGAATTGGAGGCAAATGGTGAGTATCATGGATTAAGTAAAAGTCTCTGAGCTTGTGTTCTTCCCTTTTGTCCTATTCCGAATTGGTTGTATCTCAAGACCCTCCAAATCATTCGTCGAACAAGGTGCCATATAAATATTCCGGGATTTGCATATTTGGCCTATACCTCTCAAGGATATGGTCGCTCGAATGCCTAAATCTCTCGCGTATACCCTCGGACAGAATTCACTTCCCTTCTAGCCGTGACTTTCCAGCCATTTCCAAGATGGATGCCGCCACTTTGCTAGAATATACGCCGAAAGTTTTAGTGCTCAGTAAATTTCAAGTAGCTCAGTATATATTCGAGTTCCCAACCCAACAAACACCCGGTGATAAATGAAACTGAGAAAAAACGACGCCCTCGGACTGCGACACTTGTTGCACCGACGGAAAAGTATGTGCCATCAAGCATTTTCCTCTTAAACAACATTTTCGAGCTAGAAAGACATGACTTTCAGAAAAATCATCAAAAACTGCAGCGAGAAGTCGAATTGCCACCTTCCAGGAGAATTTTCTCATTTCCTTAAATTCTACAAACCTCGAGAGATTTATTTCCAAATTTCTGGAGGTCTCGCTGTCTTTGTACATCTGAATTCCTCTGTCCTGTATGTTTCTACGCACTATGTGCTCAGATTACGTACTCCGAGCGAACTCATTATTTCGAGCATTGACTGGAACGTCATGTAGTACGTGGATGGCAGAATCCAAAAAAAAAAACAGGCAACATTGTACGACTCAAGCTCTACTAGGATATTGCACCTGGCAATGCGACGGGAATAATGAAAAAATTAAAATGTATCTCGCGATGCAACGGGAAAGTTTCATTAACGTTTCATCAAGCCTGGATGATCGAGGCGCTTCAATCAAGCCAGAACGATTTTTATTTCTCCGCTGGTCCTGGACATACGTAGCTCTATGCATAAAGGAAAGAGGGGGGGGGAGGAGGTGCAATTTCGACACAAACGAAACAATGGGCGCTCGCTTGGTCAAAAGGGCGAGTATGTTCTCACATACACACAACACACGAGCATAATACATAGGTGGTGTTATATATATATGCATAGCAATATGTGACTTTGGGAGGTTTCCCTCGACCAACGGGTGTGATTGTCGTCCCATCAAAGTGGACAGTTTACGGATGGATTGAACGGTGTTTCTCGGTCTCCTCGTTCGATACATAGAGGGCGACCGAAAGAGAAGGAGCACAATGGTATCCACTGTCCAACAACGAAACCATCAACATCGCGTTCTCCCATTCTCTCTCCGTACGCGACCTTTCTCTCGGTTCGACCTCATGTAACCGGTCAACTGTTGCCCTCGCACTCACTATTACTCAGGTGCAATTGCATTCGAGCGAATGCCATAAAAAGAAAACAACAAAACGTTGGAAAAAAAATAAAAACAAGCGTCGCCAACGTGCGTATATTCCCCGAGACTTCTCTCTGCTCCAGTACTGCATCCCTGTTTACTTGTTGTTGTTCATACCTTTGGACGACGAATGGCCATGGGATTTTGCGGTACTCGTAAATTATATCCTCCCAGTACAGTCGAATCTCTCGAGTTTTTCATCATTTGAGCTTAACACTCAAATAAGATGAGCAAGTAATTGCTTTTATCATGATATCGTGTTTCTTCCTTAAACCTCTAACGCTAACGATAGGTCATTTGTATTCGGACCAAATTTTGCATTATGCCTGGACTTTGTCATGTTTTCAGGAGGCCGTCATAAAAAATTTGATTTTTCGGATGGGACAGTTTAAGATCAGGTCGTTAGAGGTACTAAAAAAAACCCAGAAATTTGTTCAAAAGTTGCAAAATTCTGAAATAAGCGAACGGGACTAACGATCCACCGTCCAACTTCAGCTGCTGCTTAAAATATCGTTAACTGACGAGGCTTTAGTTAACAACTGAGATAATTGGTTATTTGAACTACAGGAGGATATTTTTTGAAGCTTTTACTGTAAAGGACAAGTAGCGAGGATGAAACATGGCGTTTGGCGCATTGGAAGGCGGGTGTTTGACACTTGGAAGCTATACACATAACGAGATGTCTCTGTTTCTCTCTCGGTACGTATGCAGAGAGAAGAGAGCTTCTCTCGGGCACCCTCGATTCAATTCAATGCCACTCAATCAGTCAATGTAACGCCGGCGAGCGAGCAACTCCCTCTCGCTTGCTCTTATGCTTTGAAAAGCTCGCGAGCCGCGACTCGTGTTATATACACGTTTCTGCATGTCGTTTGCAAGCTCCAATGGAATATCCCAACCCTCTCAACCTAGAGGATCACTCGCATCGTGACATTTTCTCGCGGTGCACTCACGATGATATTTTTTGCCCAGCTTTTTATTTTCATACCTCTCTCGGAGCTTGTATACCGCGCGACGTATAGATACGCGAGAGCGTGATACTATCCTAGCCACACGCACTTTGGGCTTTTCGTGTTTGTTGACATGGGCAAAACAAAAATTGTCACGAATCCACGTGCAAGAGCTATTAACCTCCCCAGTTTTACACTTTTTTCCTCTTTTTCTAGTCACAGCTCACTCACGACAATATTTTTCAAATTCCATTTTTCTCTTTCCTCGTCATTCTCGCCCCCGGCGCATTTTTTTCAAAAATATCAAATTTCAAAAATACAAAAAAACAATAACATAAGCAATTAAAAACGCGATAAGTGACTGTACGCAATGAAATAAATAGTGCAATAAAAATAATACAGCAAAAATAAAAAAAAATAACGAAAGAGCGAGAGCCCTCGATGATCTCGGCTCGCGGATGCTGGAAAACGGTGCTTTTCGCCCTCGCGCAACAACTCATTCAAGTTTACATACGAATGGTCAATCCGCGTGGCTTAACACGGTGAGCAGTCTCAATAGCTGTTGCGCAGTATTTCGTATATACACGAGTACATAATATACAGGTTGGGACAATGATCCGCGTTGGTTTGACACGTAATAGTAATGAAAAGTCCTCGGCATCGTAATTAACGGAAACGAGAGCGTTTTCGAGATTCTAAGTTTCGCATCTGAAAAAATTCGATTAAAAAAGAAAGAAAATGGAGACTCGTTTTTGACGATGAATAATAATTTGAAAAAATGTTCCGTAACAAAAATAATTCTTAAAAAATTTCTCACGAAACCTCCGAGCAAAAAAAAACAGTCTGGAACATAAATTTCAAACGGTCAGATTATTACGGCAAACGGACGCTGTCAGTTCCAAGTCCCGTTTGTTTTTTCAGTCCAAAATCCTGCCTGACACGAGAAAGAATTATTTCAACAGGCTCCCATACCGAAAAAATAAAAAATAAAATAGCAGACTATTTTGCAGACACGAGAGTCGAAAATGGTCGTGTTGCAAAAGTGATAACTCGGGGTTGTTTGAGTTGGGAGGGATGAAAAATAAAAAGATGGGAAAAATATGAAGATATTGCGGTGGATATGCCTCGGGGAGAAGAAACGAGCCCGGTAAATCCACTTCGTATGCTAATTCCGTCGACAATTAGCATACCTAGTGCATTATGCCAGTGTATATATGTTGAGGGGAAATACGCTCGTGGTGTATTTGACGGCGTCGCGACGTCCGTTTCCTCGTAAATTCGTCGATACTTGCTTCGTCTATTAGCAACAACGACGAATCCTTCCTCGTTCGCCATTCAGACACACATGTATGAAGTTTTGCTCTGTAACGTACAACTCCCTGTCCACGTTAAATCTAACAGCCCTATACACTCGGATTTCAATGGCTGAGAATCAAAAGGGCGTAAAATCCGAATTTCTACGTGAAAAATAGTGTCGCTCACGATCCTTCGTCCTTCGCAGCCCTTTCTCCTCAGCTCGACATACATTTACGTGCAAATATGTATACGAACGTGTAAGTAATATGGTGCAGCCAGCGAAAAGGGGTTGGTGCGAGCTTCACGCACGATACTCGTCCAAGCTTCCAGCGACATTAACATAAAAGGGAAGAGTCAATATCGTAAACAATCTCTCGGGTTACAACAATGGCTCCAGCACACATATCAACGTCCGCACGGAGCTGTTTTGCACCGAACGAGACGAGACCATCTCTGCAGCCGGAAATTTGCAAGACCGAAAACAGGGAGACACAGACTTTGGTGCGCGCCACGATAAATTCGTCGATATGGAACTCTGGGGTGAGGAGAAACAAAAAAATTGGCCATTTTTATTTTTTTCACTCACTTTTTCGTATTATATTTTTTTCCAGGCTCCAAATTCAATGAATGTGGTGTTGTTGTTAATTATTTGATACGAAAAATCAAATTTTGTCAAAAAAAAACATCGAAAATTTGTTTAACACGCCAAACTAAATATTTTTTGATAATTTCAAAATTTTCGACAATATTTTTTATTTCTAACGAAACTGGCAACGAAATTAACGATTGGAATGACAGAAATTTCCTTTTCGAATATTTTTAGCAGCAATGACAAAATTTTTGTGATTTTTCAAAAAAAACCTCGAGTCGAACGTATCCAACAAAATTTTCAGTGTAACCAACGTACGTTACGTTGAATTTTTTCACTGTGTATGTGAGTATTTTTGTTTTTTTTTTTTTGAATTAATAGTTCGATAGAAAAAAGCATCGGAGTGAATAAAATCATAGTAAAGAAAGCAGAATGTGACGGAGAGTCGCGAATGGACGATAAATAATTCGTGTCGTGTTGTAATTTGCCGAAAGGTCGGTTAAGAATTACAAGGCTCGTTTGGGACTGATTTTTTTTCCTGCTCAGTTTCGCGCGGCACCGGAACAACGAGATTTTTTTTTCGCCATCACAAAGAATGAAAATTAGCATAAAAATGGGTAATTGTCAATATCGTAAAGAATCCAGGGGACTCTGTATGATTTTTGGCATGCGAGGGACAATGTTTCAGGGTGGAAAGACGTACACGATAAATTCGTCGATACAATGTCGCCGCGCGATTCATTTCCGACCGCACAACGACACATGTCTTCCTCGCATTCTAGAGCTTCGCAAACATTTTTTTTTTTTTTGCTTCTTATGTTCGAGACATAAATAATCGTCGATAACAATGCGAACCAACCCCATTTTTTTTTTCCACTTTCATCCCTTCCCTCCGTTACTCGCGATGTTTTTTTTCGCAGCACAAATTCGAGGCTTAAATACCTTTCTGCATTGTGGTCTCGAGGCATTGTGATCGCGGCCGAAAAATCGTTTCCAAGTCACTCGTTTCGAACGTGCGAAACTTTCTACGCTCTGCAGGTAGAAACAGTTTCGAAACTCAAAGTAAAAAAAAAAAAAAAAAAAAGGTNAAAAAAAAAAAAAAAAAAAAACGGTTCGGATTAGACGCAAAAATAACGATTTCCTCGCACTCGTCGGCCGGAAGTCGATCAAGTGACACGAGTTAATTAACTTTTTAATGAAATTTTCAAAGTTATGAGTGCAGCAGCGCGCTCGCCTCTTCGTGAGACTCAAATTGATAGAAAAAGCCGATCCGGGGGGTTAAGAAAGTTTGAGGAAGATGATGGAAAAGTTTGAGAATTTTCTTTGCTTTGGAATTATTTGGAAAAGATGGATCCTTCGCTCAAGGACGAAGGACGCTTCGTCCTGGAATAAATGACAAAAAATAGAGGGATAATAATTGAGTTTATTACGTAAAGTCACAATATAAATATCGAAGATTAATCGAGGAATAATGTGCTCGTTAAGGGATGATAAACTGTACATGCGACGGTCCCTCCGCATGGGCCATTATAATGAAAAGAAGATAAGGGCCGAGTCACTGTCCATCAATATTATATTTCGTAACAACTCCGCGACTTTATCCCACGCTCCGCAC
>JBAJMU010000009.1:10459732-10484398 GCA_037952995.1 Hyposoter didymator | reverse complement strand
CCCCCCCCCCCCCCCTCTCGCTTGGGCTTTCATTATATGCGTCTTCTCATCTCGTCAGCGAGACTAAACTCACTTAAAGTTCCTGGCCAAATAAAAATCTCTGCGAAAAAAAAAATGGGAGACGAATAAAAAAAAAAAAAATCGATTTTTCGTGGAACGAAAAATTCTCGAATTTTTGTCAACGTGAAAATTTCTCAATTTTATCGAAATAGCAAACACCCTTTTGTCCTGGTGATAATTCGTACGAATTTCGCGGGGGAATCCAAGTCCCTTAACCGTTCAATCGACTGGAGGGCAAATCGACTGACGGAAGCGAAAGAAACAGCGGAAAAATAAAGCTCTACGAGCCGAAAAACACTTTACATATGCTCCGTCTGACAAACACGATTTCTACTACTGCCTTATTATGCGACAAGGAAAATATTTATATTTATCGTCGCGCAGTTGATCTCGACGAAAAGATCCTCTCGCGAGAAGCTTTCCATTCGTATCGATAAGTCTCCTGAGCTTCCGGTGAATTCCACCGACTCGTTACGCTCTGCGATCGAGAATTTCGGATTATCCACGACCGTCTCGTTCCTCGCGTTGCCGATTGGGCAGCCCTCGGTACGGCGATCTCTTCCGTATGGGATTTTTACTGTGAAGGGCTCGATCGAACGAAAAATATTTTCTCCATTGATTTTTCACTGAATTTTAAAATTTTTACTCATTTTTGTGCATTTTGAAAAAAAATAACTTTAGAAACGCCTGGAGTTTATGAGTTTGGAAGAATTTTCGGATAAACTTCCGTTTAGCTCGAATTTTGTCAAAAAATCAAGTTTCCGAGATTTTTGCATTTTTCTCCCAAACGATCGGTTGTACACGAAAATTGTATAGAACAAAAAATGTCAATTACCTCATGTTCTACAACTTTCATTTCAAACATTTTTCTCCACAATCAATATTTATCTCAACAAATGCGAAAATCATTGAAAAAATCGATTTTCCTTCGATTTGACAGTAAAAAAAAAGTTTGCGCAATTTTTAAACATCATATTCGTAATGAGGACGTCGAAATACTCGAGCACACCAAAATTTAGATCGATCCAAGGCTAAACGAAAATATACTCAAATTTTCAAACTTTGGTCGACAATGATGCTTGCGCGTGAGAAACATTCGGAGATATCGAATGTAGTCGACGCTCATCGTTGATAAAGCTCTTCCTCGAGGCTAGCTTAGACTCTGCACGGATCGGATCTACCAAAAGGTACTTGAGACTCGAGTTCTAGTCTGACGAGTTTGAAACCGTTGAAAAGCATTGAAATTCGGTGCTGCAACCACCTCGTATATAAACAGAAAGACAATAAAGCGAGGATGAAGGAGATGAGACTTTGGGAGGTGGGTGCGAGTAAGTTTGAGCGTCTGGCAGAGTAAGGCTTTGTTCTATGAGATATGCGCGAGTATATGAAGTGGTCGTCGAACCACGGGTTAAAATATAATACATATAGAATGCGTCTACTACAGAACCAGCAGCAGCAGGAGCAGGAGGAGGAGGAGGAGGAGGAAAATGCTAGTTACCGGGAGGCAGGAAAATTTCGAGCCTGAGAGAAGAAAACACCTGAGCAGCATCGTTTCCTATCATCCTCACGTGGATTTCTCCTCTCGCGCGCCTTGTCGCGTTTAATTAAACTCGCATGAACGTGAGTCAACGAAAATAAGCTTCCAAAAAGCTTTACGAGCTCTTCAAAGTAACGGAACGTTCTCCAGATAACGCGACAGATTTCTCATTAAACTTAATCAAGACTCGAAATACTTTATGCATTTTTGGAACATAAATCAATAAACTGCTTCAATCAACGTCAAAATTATTGAAACAAAAACTTATTTATTTATTCATGTATTATTTTATTTATTCTTTCATTTATTTATTTATTTATCTATCATTTTATTTATTCGTTTATTTATTCATTTATTTATTTATTTGTTTATTTATACATTTATTTATTTATTTATTTATTTATTGATTTATTTATTTATTTATTTATTCATTTATTTATTTATTTATTTATTTATTTATTTATTTATCTATTTATCTATTTATTTATTTATTTATTCATTCATTCATTTATTTATTTATTTATTTATTTATTTATTTATTTATTTATTTATTTAATAAATCGAAATTCATTTTTTACTTTTTTCTCTTTTTTTTGTTGATATAAAAAAAAATTGTATTTTTTTTTCGTTTTCAAGAGTTTTTCTTGATAAAAACGACTCCCTCTCGAGCCGATTCGGAATAATGGAGAACTTTATCTACAATGGAAGCCGTCGGTACATCGTCATCCACGCATCATCAACGTTGACGACCTCCGTCCGCTTCTCCAACGCGCGATGGCATCAACTTTTCTCTCCCGCATATATATACGTACGTATAGGAAATAGAGATCGAGAGAGAGAGAGAGAGAGAGAATGAGGGACGAGCTTCCCTACTGCATTGCCGAGTTTACGAGCTCGATGGAAGAGCAGGGAAGATCTTTTTGCTTTACGCCTGTTAGCCTCTCTGTACACCAGTGAATCTCTCACGTTCCCATATCCATAACACATTCTCCAAAGCCTTGACACTATCGCAGAAAGTCCATTACGTATGAAGCTTGTTCATGAAGCTTCCGAGCATACCAACAAATTCCCCTCCATGCTCTGACGTCACCGATCAACTCGAACTGGGAATGAAATTTCTTTAAAAATCGTCGATATTTTGTTGAATATCGTAAACTAAATATTTTTTCAATAATTTCAAAATTTTCGTTATTTTGCCAGCTAATTTAGTTTTTAACGAAATTGTCAGCGAAATTCACGAGTGGAGTGACGAAAATTTACTTCCGAAGAGATTTTCTAAAATATTTCTTGCAGCATTGACACAAATTTATTGAAAAAAACGTTCAGTCGAACGTATCGAACAAAATATCGATCTTTTTCCTCGCACACTCCCAAAATCGATTTTACCAAAAAAAAAAAAGAAACGAAAATCGATGAAATTCTCATTTGGCATGATCCCGAAGTTTGCATCGTTGGAATCGAACGAAAAATAATTTTCTAAATTTTCTTTAGTCGACAAACACTTTATAAGACAATTGTCCAATTTGCTATAAAAAAAAAAAGAAAAAACAGGTTTCCATTGCATTCCAACGACGTGAACTTCGACGACGTTCATTGGCCATTTTTTTTTTTTTTTTCGATTGTCCTGATCGTATAGCTCGTTTCCTTGTGTATCGATTATTCGATACGGGCACTAGTTCGAATTTAATAATTCATTGACAATTAGAGCTCTTCGCAGGTGGTCGGGATCATAAAAAGAGAAGGGAACAGGAATTACGAGGGGGGGCTGAAAAAGCGAGGGGCTGCGGGGGGAATAACGAGTCGTGTGCTGTTGATGCGTTATGTGTGGCATATGTTTGCAAAGGTGAATCATATACAGCATTATGTTCAGAGAGCAGGCTTATTAACATACGAGCAACGTGCCCCGCACGCTTATCATTTGCATATTCGTTGTCGATAAGCATATAGAGCGATCGCTGTTGGACTTATTTTCATTGCGCATATTAAATTCAAAGAAATTGGATTTTCATTAAATTCGTATGGAGCACATGCCATTTCAGGTATTCCTCTCGCCGACTCGAGCATTTCACAAGTAACGAATTATTTTCAACACGTGGGAACGAGCCGTTGGTCCCTGAAGGACAAGAGCTCGAATCTCGGCCAAATTTTTCTCATTTTCACTCAAAAACGTCAGGAAATTGTCATTGGAGAATAAGAAGAGAGGATGAACTTGAAAATTAGTCAAAATTTTTATTGGTCGATATTTACAAGTCGCCCTTTTGTAAAAAATGGTCGGAAAATTTTTAACGAATTTTTCCGATTAATTCTAAGAAGAGGGAAACTAAAAAAATATAAAAAATTAGAATTTTTATTAAGTGGAATATAAAATTTCATGAAAACGTGATAACGTTTCATTTTTTTCAGAATTTTTTAATTTTTTTTCTCTTCGAATTACATTTCGTCAATTTTCATGCTTGGCAATAAATAATTGGGAGGTTACGGTAATTTTTTGGTTTTAATTATGTCCGTGTATGCACATAGGTTAAGAAACAAAAGTGAAGATTGGAAGGAAAAAAAAAATTGTTCACACAGATTATCGGGGGAGAGAGAAAAAAAATGGACGAGTTGAAATTCCACTGAATAATTCACCTCGGTTCGATTTACTATTCGTCAAACTTTGCAAACACACATTTTTATTAGCATGATGCTGTACGTGTGTATTTTGGATGCGGAAGTAACGACAGGAGAGTGCGTGCAGGAAAAGCGAGTGATTTGAAGCCCGTCCCGCGAATGTTGGAATGAAATTATTCCAAACGAAATGAACGTCGCGCGTTCACTCTGAAACAATTGCCTGTGTCGTTGAGCGGATCTGGCGCTGGATCATGATGCTCCTGGATTCATCATGCAGAGTGTTAAAATCGGGGGAGGAAAAAAACATGACCGAATGCGTTGAGGTAATTGATTCTGTAACGAGAAAAAGCTCGGGCTCCCATTGGACAGAATTTTCCATGGGGGAGTCAAGCAGAACGTCAATAGAAACTAAACTAATCCAATATTTCGGGATCTCGATTATTTTTCCGACACCGCGACACATTCAATTGTGCAGAATACAAAATTTTTGTTTTTTTCTACTTTGCAATTGAGGACGCTGCGGCAAGGCACGCGTCGCTTTGTCTCTGCATAGTTATCGATGTGTTAATACCGATGACGATTTAATTACCAAATTCTAACTGAAGTCACGTTGGCACGTCGATATGTGGGAGGACGATCACTTCGTCATTTCAATCGAAACCCAGGCGCCCGCTGGGTTCGGTCTCCGCGAGCAATCGCTTCAACGAATAGGCAACATTCAACGTCTCTTTAGACTATAAACTTCTATAATTTAATCCCGAAAACTTTCACGCGATTCATAAAATTGTG
Source organism: Hyposoter didymator (assembly GCA_037952995.1). NCBI lineage: Eukaryota > Metazoa > Arthropoda > Insecta > Hymenoptera > Ichneumonidae > Hyposoter > Hyposoter didymator. The sequence goes on along the minus strand of JBAJMU010000009.1, from coordinate 10,479,402 downwards.
GGATTTTCAATTTGCAGCGTTTTTTTGAATTTTCATTTAAATTACATAATTGCGAAATTTTTTCTACAAAGTACAGAGGCAGTACAGACTCGTAGACAGAATCTTACAACAATTTGCAGAAATTAGAGCGGTTGGACGATTTTTCAAAAAACTCAAAATTTCGTAAATTCGAAAAATCATAAAATTTGAACCGTTCGATCGATATTTTCCAAATTCGATACCAACCTTCCTATTACGATGCTCTATGTATAAAAAAAAAATTAGTAAGAAATCTTGAAATTTGCGAAAGTTAGAGCGTCGACAGCTTTTTTTGAAAATTTCAAAATTCCATAGACTTCGTATTTTCCTAGCAATTGCAACAAAATTCTCAGAGAACGAAGAGTTCGTATAGATTAACATCTGTGCAAAACGGGAGCCCTGTAGCTCAAACCGATCTCGAGATATTAAAAAAAAATTATATTTGTTTGAATTTCGGCGGGATTTTTCAACAACTTGAAAAATGTCGTTTGATGTTTCAAAGGTTTCGCTATATGCAGATGACGAATGCAGCTTCCTAGTTGCACAGGTCGCGCTTGTATTTCGATGCTGCAGCGAGGTCAGTTGAGCGGAGAGTGCATTGAATGCAAGCTGCGCTCGACTGGGGTGAAGGTTGAATACTATAATACAAATATATATGGCGAAGGAAGCCCGGAGAATGCAGAATGCATTTATACGTGATGCATTCTCGCCCCCGCTGTTTCCTCCCTCGCCGCGCGGAGCAGCTTAAAGCTCGCGCGAAACAAACCATCGGCTATGTCACACCGTTGTGCTTGATGGTGGCACAGAGCGTCTATCGCGAGCCTATACAGGCCCGAGTGCATGCGTAATTAATGAAACCAATAAAGCCGTTTGTACTCAGGCGGAAATGCGTTAAATTTAGTTGGACGCGAGTAATCCTGCCGGTGGCCGAACGCGTTGATGTGCTTGAGTATATCGAAGGCGTTCTTGGTTGTCACAATTCATCGGCATTATTTAACGCTCGGGGGCATCAAGCTTTTTGTTGCAAAGTTCAAGTTGCGAATTGTTGGCATTAATGTTGGAAAAGAAAGTGGCGAAAACAATTGAGCCACGTAGGTCCTGAATTAACGAGAGTGCGGAATGTAATGGAAAGTGATGAACATGTGTAAACATACGTGCGAAATTAATCGTTGCTGGTTATTCGCGCTCGAACACCTTTGAAACTTTATCCCGGTTAGCGGACGTTTGTGACATGGACGGAGCAGTCATCGCCCCGAGGGAATTGGTTGGATAAAACGATTCAACTGGGAATCTCCCACGCGGTCGCAGAGACGATTCTCCGTTAGGATGTGTGGAATTTCATCATGAGTTTTGGCTCGCCGAGGGGGGAATCCGCGCGGATATCGAGAAGTTGCTGATGAAATGGTGGAAAAGTGAATAAAGCTGGAGCAGGAGGGATGTGAGAAATAAATACACGAAACAATCTCAATTCAGTTGAGTTTGAATTTTTTTAACGCACCCATGTGGTTTGGAATTTGCGCGAAATAGGTACTGTTTACTGGAGCTAGCCTAGCGTACGATTAATCGGAGCTCATTTAATGCGAAGCGTGCTGGACCTTCCAGCGAGCCAGTGTATTTCGATATTAGTCCCTCATTCGTGGCCTATGGCCATAACCATGCCGGAATACCTGGCTGCAGGCAGAGAGACCAACAGCCCAGAGAGAAAGAGGATGCGAAACCCCCAGCAAGTATGTTGACGCATAGAGGATGCATTCGGGTTCGCCGAAAACGTGCAGTCCCAAACGAAATCTCGTGGAATCTAATATAACCCGGTGGAAAGCCTCCCACTGAGGATGCATTAGTGGAATGAATGCCCTCTCTATTGGTCGTATGCAACGTTAACTGAGCCTGGACCATCAGCAGGAGCGATGAGGTATACTATTTGCATGGCATTATACTTCGCCCCCAGCCAAATGACGACCCTACCAAGCTGAAGGGCTCTGGCCAATGCTGAAGAACCTCATGGAGCTTGCAAGTTGAGGCCTTTTGTTTGCCAGCTCCAGGATGCATCCCATGGACGGTACAAACTGCCGGAACAGCCCTCCGCACCGCTTCCAACTGTCCTCTCTGTACATCACCCATCTTCGACGCAACATCCACCACCATCAACACGCAGAGGTGGGTTGCTCTGCCCCCACTGCTGCTCCACGACATTGCGCCCTCCCGATCAACCGGTTCTCTTGCACTAATTATACGCCTATAGTCCGATCCTCTATATCAGCCCTCTTGTCCAGGTGATAATTGTATTACTATCCTATCAACGTGATTGCCATTCCTCCATGCGTTTCCATCGGAACACGCTTCCGCTATCAGCCTCCGGATAGATAATCGTCATACTAGAACCGTTTGATGTCCCATTCATCCCCGTGCGTGTAAGAATCCGTTTCAAATGCCATTTGACTAGCTCAGTGCTAGGCCATCGCGAAACCTAGCTCCTCTGCTTATCTGCCATTTTCATGCTTCACCAAACGATTGATGGTGGTCGCCAACCCAAGTTTCCCAACCAGATTCACTCAAGCCCTGCTCCTACCCTGACCATGTGATAATCTGTTTCAAACTGTATCAACAAATCAGAGCCTGACTGCACATCGCAAACCTATAAATTCCTCAGTCCGACATAAGGTAACTGTGCTAAAAAAGAGAAAAATAAAGAATCGTCCGACGGAACAAGAGAAACGTGCGATATCGTCGCGTCGTTAATACAGGCTGCACGCCTTCGAGATACACAAACGTCGTGGAGGAGTTACAAGCCCAGAGCACGCGAGATCGATGATCCTCCAATCTGCTCACAAATCGCAGTCTAGATCCTCCGCACAGAAAGATATAAACTTGTCTACCGCGGAGAGAGACAAATCTTTGCTCCCAACCCAATGGATTGCGAGCAGTCTCGCCAAAGGACTCGGAAAGGTGAAGAGAGCAAAGGCGAGCACAATTACGGAAATCCGGTTACGAGCTTTGTGCAGGTGCACAAGCAGAGTGCACGTACGTAGCTCAAATTTTTACATAATAATGTTACGGAAAATAATAGAGAGTGTGTGGCCACACACGAGAAGCTTTAAACACGCGATATGCAAATATTCAAATATAAAGGCCACACGGTCTAATAATGCACACGCTTCGGTAAATCACCACGCGAACGGTTCTTTCCGGGGGGTTCCTTTTTGCCCATCTAGACATTTTACAGACTCGCATTAATTAGAGGGCTACGAGACTGTAGCAGGTGTCACTGTTTTACCAATTTTATTCAGCACATTCGAAACATGTTGCGTGAGCGTTTTTTTTTTAACAAATAACAAAATTATATTTAGCAAAATTTCCAATCCGAAATATTCCCAATATTTCACTTTTTGCAAAATTACGGAAATAGCATTTGCGGAATCTTTACATTTTTTATGCGCGATTGAAAATTCTTTATTCTTGGATGTGAATTTTTTGTCGGGGATCGTCGTTGTCGATTGCCGAACAAAAAAATTGATGCGAAATCTGCTTTACCGACCAACGGTAAAAAATTTAGGCAAATTACATCGGAAAACATTTTTGATTGAAAAAAAATTACCTTCGGTTTGAATTTCAATTATTATCGTGGAAAACAACGCCAGACATTATTTTTCAAGAGTAATGATGTGAATATTCTGCAAATGTAGTTGAAATATGTTTGTAAGTGAAACGTTTCCAAGTGCGATGGTGGTGTAATGGTCAGCATAGTTGCCTTCCAAGCAGTTGATCCGGGTTCGATTCCCGGCCATCGCACATTTCTTTTTTTTTTTTGCTGAAATTTTTTTCCGAAAGGCGCATTCGCATTTTTTAGGAGACGCGCATAATTTAGGAAAATAAACCGGTCGATGAACTTTACGGAAAAGAAAAAAATTGCGTAGAAAAAAACGAAAAAAAAAAATTTTCCGATACCGGGAATCGAACCCGGACCTCCTGGGTGAGAGCCAGATATCCTAGCCACTAGACGATATCGGAGTTTACAGAAACAAATTTCCTATATTAGTTCTTAAACTTGCCAAAGCTATTATTAAAATTTCTAAATAAATTTCAACAAATTTGTTCGAATCTTTACGTCGTAACGAAATGACTCGTTTCAGTTTATGTCGCAAATAAATTCTTGCCTAAAATTCGAACTGTTTTGAAAAGGAGTAAATTTCTATTTTCACGGAGAGAATCGCAGTCGGTCACCGATCAATTATTATTTTTTTTCCAACTTTCTATAATCGGAATAACTTTTTATCGAATTTCATTAAAAAAATAAGAATCCATTTAGACATGACGAGTCGTTTGATTGTTAATTGGAAAATCTGTTGCAGCAAAAATGTTCGCGCGATTGGTTAAAAAGTGCGACAAGAGGTTGCAGTTATTTTGGCGTCCGTTCGAGGCCGCGCTAGGTCGGGTGAAAATGTCCATGGAGCGATGTGGCAACGTTGTAGGCGAACGCGGGAACGATGCCCCTGCTGGATGCGAGTGTTGGTTGGGGGTTCGCAGACTCAGTTCACTTGCTAGGTAGTGAGGCGCGTAGTGCGACGCGTTCTTGCAGCGTTGACGGATCTGATTTTTATTCTTTTTGTTAACAAAATACTTCGGACTTGTAACAAAGAGCGTGACAATTGTTGGCTCGCGTCGTGAATAATGTGAGTGGACAAGAAATAAATAAATTTCCTCGTGCAGTGGATGGAGACGAAATAAAGGAGAAAAGGGAAAAAAAACAGTTCCAGGACGACAGGAAGATCGTCGAGCAGTCGGGAAAGGTGGTAGGAACAGCTGAATGTCATTTTTTTCGCTTTTCAAAACATGCTCAACATTTCGAACGTATTGCGAAGGTTGTGCGTGAAAAATAGCTAAATAATTCAAGAAAATTGCCACTTTTCGACCTTTCGACAACTTTTCATGCTCGATAGTCGCGGAGAAATAAACCACAATGGAAAAATCACATCGTCACATCCTCCGAACTTTGCGGAACAATATTATCGACGATTTGGACGTCCACAATGGCATCCTCTCGCATCTCATCACCGAATATGTCCTCCAGGCTGAGGACATCACTAAAATCGAAGCTGGACTCACTCCACAACACAAAGCACAAATTCTACTCGATATACTCCCAAGGTGACATTTCCAAACTTCAAGTTTCTCCAAAAAACGCAAATAAATCGTTCCCTGGATTCACTTGTCCTTCGTTTTTCGATAATTACACGAAAAAATACAAAAATCTTTGCTCAAACCTTTTCATGCATTTCCATTATCTTTCGATCGTGTCCCCAAGTGTTTTCGTCTCAAAAAATCCAACTTATTTCGTAAAATTCTATTTTTATTAAAAAATCATATTTCGTGAGTGAAAAAATCGAGAATATCGTTTTCATGCTTTTCTTGATATTTTTTTATGCTTTTCCCGCAGCGGAGGAGAAATTTTTAAATGTCTAACACGCGATGCTGATGCAAAATACATTTTTGATGAATTTTCTCTGAATTCTTCACTCTTTTCAGTCGCGGCTCGTTATAGTCAAATTTTTAAAGCAAAAAAATACAAATTATCACATTTTTTCCAAATTTCCTCAGGAATTTCGATTTTTTTCAGCCGCCGCTCATTTTTGTAGAATTTTGGTTCGAAAAAATGTGGAATTATTGGATTTTTTCAAAATTTCCATTTTTTTCAGTCGCGTCTCTGTTTGTAGAATTTTGAAACGAAAAAAAGTGAAATTATGAAATTTTTACTAAATTTTCTCTGGATTATCACATTTTTTTCCAAATTTTCTAAGAAATTTCGATTTTTTTCGGTCGCCGCTACTTTTTTAAGAATTTTTACAAAATTTTCATCATTTTTCTTCAGTTGCGGGCCACACGCTTTCGATATATTCCACGAGGCGCTGAGGCACCATTACTACTGGCTGAGCAACGACATCGACAAGATGTTGGGTCCCAAGAACGGAGAGATGGTTCCTGTCGCGCGGACGCAGAGTCCTGGTTCTCCGAATTTGCCACCGCAGCCATCGATCAATATCATGAGGGAGGCAAAGGTGAGATTTCAAAAAATTGACACGATGAAAAACAAAAATATTGGCGTTTCTAACGACGCTGCACAATAAAAACGCTTTCGGAGCCACCGGTTGGAAAAAAAGTGATTCATCCTGTTGCCAAGTTTTTGTCACACCTCTGATGCTATAAAACGATAAGATAAAACCCATTAACTGAGAAATTCAAGCTCAAAACATAAATCTCTGTCTCGACGAGTATTTTTTAAATCATATTTTTAAATCACTCAAATTTCACATCAGTTAATAAAATATTAATTGATTATGCATTCGCCCAGGACTCTGAAACAGTAAGTGATAAAAACAAACCCACACGCAGCTTCGAATTTCCACGAAAATCACTGGCCAAATTAGAAAAACCTCCAACTCGGACGTCTCGGGTTTCGTCCTCGTTTTTTATGAGCTCGAGATTGACGAACGAGAAGGCTAGAAAAAAAAATGCACATTTTCTCAGCGTTTTTTCGTTCTCTCAATTTTTCACGTGCATTCGCATCGTTCTGGCTTTTTAATCCAATTTTTTTTACAACTACATTGTTTTTTTTTTGGGAACAAAAAAAATCGTCGAATTTTACTTCCTTTTGGAAAAATCCTAAGAATTTCGGGAATTTTTCGGTTTGTGATTTTGAAGTTTTTGTACGTTACAGATGGCCCAGTTGAAACGCGCTCTTCAGAAACTCGAGCCTGGAGGTTATTTAGCGTTACACGGTATGAAAGGATTTGGTAAATCGTGTTTAACTGCAAATACCCTCAAGGACACAGCATTAGTAAAAACCCTCTTCACCGTACGTAATCCATTGTAGCGCATAATCCTGAGTGTTAGCTAACTCTCATATTTATAAAAATAAAATCCATCATCGTCGCTAATCTTGTTTTTTTAAAAAACTCGAAAAACCAAGTTTTCAATTTTCCTTCTTCATTTTCGTACAGAACAAAGTTTATTGGATAAAATTCGGTTACGAGAGATCGATCGACGACGAAATATTGATTCAGCTAAATTTCCTGTACCACCAAGTCCGAGATACCGATCCACTGAGCACGAATCTTCACTCGGAGCCGCTCAAGGAGCAGCTGATGCACTCGCTAAAAAATCATTTCGCCAAACCAGAAAATCGCAATTCTCTGTTGATCCTCGACGACGTTGGCAGCAAAAAAATCATCGAGGTCTTTGACTTCCATTGCAAGACATTGGTCATAACAACGGACAGTGGTTTCCTGGAGGGCAAGAAGCGGGAGATAATTGAGGTACGAAAATCCAGCCAAAAAAAAAAGAAAAAATCATTTTCGCAAAAAAAATTCAAAAATTCGATAAATCCACAAAAATATGAAGAAAAAAAAATCAAGTTCCGTGGCCTGGGAGATCAGATAAACCAAAATCACGTTTTCACCTTTCTGTGCTCCTTCGAGATTAAACAAACGGCTCAACCCAATCGACGCTTTATCGCGTTCTTCCGATTCCGTCATAATATCGATATAGATCGATCGCGCTTACGTACAGCAACCAAAATTACGTGTAGCTAATAACATTTTCATCATTACATCGAATAAGATTAAAACTTGCTTATCTCCACGCCAATTTATATTTCCCTTCATAACGTTGTCTATCAAATATCTAAACATTTTCCTTAATCATTAATCCATTAAAATCTTATTCATTAATTAATCAATATATTTGGCTAATTAATTAATTAATTAATAATTAACTAATTGATAATTAATTAATAATTCGCTAATTGATAATTAATTAATAATTCGCTAATTAACAATTAATTAATAATTCGTTAATTCATAATTAATTGATAATTAATTAATAATTCGTTAATTAATAATTAATAATTCATTAATTGATGGTTAATAATTAATTAATTAGTTAAAAAATAATTAATTAATTAATTAATTAATTAAATAATTGAAAATTGCTGAACATCGTAAACTTTGTTTCGGTTGAAATTGACAAACTTGATGGATTTCTAGATGAGGGATGGTTTCACGGAGGCAGAGAGTTTACAACTTTTTGCAAAAGTGTTAAAAGTCGATGTTCGAGAATTGCCACCAGAGGCGAAAAGGATCCATGAGGAATGTAACGGAATGCCAATCCTTGTGGCAATGTTTGCCGCTCATTTTGAAGATTTTCAACACGATATGCAAGCCAACGGTGAAAGATGGCGCTATTACTTAAATGCACTGCGTGCCAAAGATCCCTCGAACAGGTATGCTCGGTTCGAACCAATTTTCGTGATTCAAGAAAAAATTAATAATCTTCGATTTTTAACGAAGTGTTTTTTTTTTTTTTTTAGGGTTATGGAACAATTTTTGTCGAAGCAACGAGTCATTTTCGACATGTGCATCAACAGACTGAGGCCCGACGTTAAAAAGAGATACGAAGCATTGGCCATCTTCAGCGAAGACGTTAACATCATGCCCGAAGTATGAAAATTTTATGAATTCATTATTCAATCATTTTCCATCATTTTTCATTATTCATCATTTTTACAATTAATGCGATTTTTCTAATTTTTCTAATTTTTTTCTAATTTTTAGTTTTTTGTAATTTTTGTTGAGTAAATTCAATTTTTAGAATCGCACAATTGGCTGATGAACGAAAAATAAAATTCATTCTTTATTATTTTTACGAAAATTCACTTTTTCGCTTTTTTTTTAAGAAATTCAATTTTTCGAATCGCACAAATGGTTTTCGGATAATCGTTGACAATATCGAATGAAAATTCAACGCTCAGTTTTAAAAAACAATAATTTTTCAATGCCATTGAAAAACTTGATGAATTAATTATTCGATTATTTTCGATTCACGGCGATTCAATAATTTTGATGAAACCGAAGTTTTTATCGTTGAAATCCAACGAAAAATAAAATTCATCATTTTTTACAAAAATTCACGTTTTTCTCATTTTTTTTGACCAAATTCAATTTTTAAAATCGCACAAATGAGTTTCGAACCATCGTTGACAATACCGCATGAAAATTCAACTCTCTGCATAAAAAAAAAAAAAATTTCAACGGCATTTAAATCGAAATTGCATTTTCGCCATTTTAACGATCCAACGAATTTTTTTTCTTTTTTTTTTTGTCTATCAGACTCTGTCAATTTTATGGGGCGGCGACAGATTCGTGGTGGAGGAGCAAATGGTGGATTTGTGTCACAAATCGTTAGCAGCGAAGCACTGGAACGTAGATCTAAAGAGTTACGTGTACGGAGTGCACGATTTGTTGTTGTGTCACTTGAGGAAAAGGTTGGGGGTGGAAAAGCTGCGAAATTTGCATCGATCCTTCGTGGAGAAATATCGCGAGTACTGTAACGACGATTTTTCCAAATTGCCCAAAGATAATTACAGTTTTTCGTACTTGGGGCATCACCTCGAGCAAGCTGAGCTGTGGAGTGAATTTCCTCGCCTATTTCTTGACTTTGATTTCATTCGAGAAAAAATTTACAACACTGGATTGAGCGACTTGTTGATAGACTTGAAAAAATACAGAAAATTAATAATCCAAGAGGATCCAAAGGTCGAGGAAAAAGTCGTCGACTTGGAAAGCTTTTTGGAGAATCGAGCTGGCGCGATTGCCGAACAGAGACAAATGAAGTGTCTCGATTTGATTCAAATCGGAATGAACTACAAAACGAAAAAATACGTTTACGAAAAAGCTCGTCAGTTGGCAAGTTCGCAAAGTTCGAAACTGTTCGTAACTCACGAGGGACCAGCGTTCACATTGTCCTCGTGCGACGAAATTCCTGCGGAATCAAAAACCGCCTTTTTCACTGACGATCCGGACAAAATTCTCATTGGCAATTACAACGGCCACGTTATTTTGTGGGATTGCAATACTCGAGTCTCCAGCATGTTCGTTTGCCACACAGAAACGTCATCAATAAATAAAATCATCGTTTCCTGCCGCGGTGATTATTTTATCACGCTTTCCCAGAACGGAATGATCCAGTTGTTCCAACTGCACGAAGACCATTTCAACCGGGTTGTTCAGAGTCCTCGGGAAAAGCAATTGTTCTGGAAAGGTTTGTTCGGCGACAAATCGCCCAAAGTCGAAGGATTATTTTCCATCGAAAAAGAAACGATAACGGACATGGCTCTGACACAGAGGGAGGGACGATTGGATCGAATCGGTGCGTGCACCGACAGCGGAACGATCAGGGTACGAAATAAAGAAAACCAAAAAATTTGCTCCAAAAATTTATTGCAAAAAAATAATGTCAACTTGCTTTTTTTTTTACAGATATGGTCGATCGATGGCAAAGTTATTTGCACCAAAGAAGAAGAAGGGTGAGTCCTAGCAACTGCTTCCCTTTCAATTTCCAGTCTTTTTTCTTTATTTCCAATTTTTATGTAAATTCAAATGTTTTTTTTCACAAATTCTTTTCATAATTCTTTTTCAACTTATTTTTTTATTTTATTTTTTATAAATACTTTCAATTTAATCAATTTAAAATCGCCAATTAATTAAATTAATGAAATTATTATAATTAGAAAAATATTAAAAATTAATAAAATATAAAAATATAAAAAATCGATTAAATATAAAAATATAAAAATGTAAAAAATTATTAAAATATAAAAATATTAAAAATCAATTAAATATAGAAATATAAATAATTAATTATTCAATTAATTAATTATATTTTGATTAATTTTCAGTTGCAAATAATTTATTTATTAATTATTTGATTAATTAATTAAATTAAATTAATAATAAAATAGTAATTTTAGTAATTTTTTTTATTTTTTCAATCGTAGGTATTCGTTCTTGAGAATTGCGTTCACAAGAGAAGGAGCGATGCTTCATGTGATAGACAACGAGGGTGTGCTCATGTTTTACGTTGAACAGATCGACGAAGGAATAACTTCTTATTCTTACGTTTCGATGTGGAACGCAAAAATCAAGAAAGAACGAGAAGTTGTGTTTTTCGGAGCTCTTCCACGCAACGAGAGATCTTTGATCGTAGTTACTGACTCAGCGGCGGTTTATGTCAAATGGAAAGAATCGTGTATGGGAAATTATCCAAATTCGGTGGTACAAGTGCACAGCTTTAGAAAAAGTTCGAGAGCCAATGTAGAGCCTCCGGAAACACGCTTTACCTCCGCAGCCTTGACTTACGACGGTCGTTATTTAATTACTTCCGATTCTACGGGATCCGTCAACGTTTGGAACGTCATTGGCGGTTTCGAACCCATTGCCACTTACAATGGTCACGTTACCTCCTTGGATACCTACTGGCGAGGAGAAGACTATCATCTGGTACGTAGCTATTTGATTCTTTAACCAAAAACACGTTTTTTTTCTTCTTTTTTCAAAATTTTAACATTTTTTCAAGTGTCCTTATTCATATCATTTTGTTTAAATTTTTGTTAATTTATTATTTATTATTTATTTATTTATTATTTATTTATTTATTATTTATTTATTATTTATTTATTATTTATTTATTATTCATTTATTATTTATTTATTTATTATTCATTTATTATTTATTTATTATTTATTTATTATTTATTTATTATTTATTTATTATTTATTATTTATTTATCATTTATTTATCAATTATTCATCAATTATTTATTTATCATTTATTTATTATTTGTTTATTATTTATTTATTTATCGAAATTGTTGTTTTTTTTTAATAATTTGATAATAATTACTCAAATTATTGAAAATAATGATTTGTGACGATTACAGCTTTGCGGTTGTGGAAAAAACGTAATTTACAGATGGGAGTTGGCTTTGGAGGAGTTGCCAAAATCCGTGAGGTGAGTTGAAGCGAATATTTGAAATTTTCAATATTTGGAGAATTTTAGTTGTGCGTCCTATATCGTTACGTTTTCTCAAACTAGAAAACCTCTGTTCGACGCTGTTATGAGTTCTGGGGGAGGCGAAAACATAGTGGCGAAGGAAGTTCACACGATGAGCGATTCGGGACCCAGTGCGAACGAAGTTACGGTGAATCTTTATCACGGTGATGAGTTGGTCGCTAAAAGCGAACCGGTCGCAGGAAGTATCGTACGGATCAGCCTCAATCCTCGCGGCGATAAAATTGTCTACGCTACTGACAAATGGCTCATCATGCTTTTTGACGTCGCAACTAAAACGACGAGGACTCTTTTGAAATTGGAATCCGCACCCAGTATCCTCGCTTTTCTCACTGCTGGCGGTTTCACTTCCATCGTTTGTGGGGAAAATGAAAATTTGAAGGTAAACCTGAGCAAGTTTTTAATTTTTAGGATTTTTTGAGGATTTTTTAAAAATTTTGTTTTTTTGTTTTTTTTTTTTAATTCGTAGATAATATTCGGCAAAGTTCAGGCTCTGGTAGAAAATACCGGACACGTAACATCGATTTATACGATTGACAAAGATTTCGTAGTCACTTTGGCTCGCAATGGGATCGTCAAGTTTTGGCAAGTCCACGAAACTAACTGGTCCCTCATAAACCTCTCGCGCGTTTGTGCTGACAACGAAAATCTCAGCTACAGCACTCTTAACGCAAAAGAAAATCTACTTGGATTATTGAAATCTAACGGCGACATGCTCATTTACGAAGTTACCAAAAATAACGTCGCCAATCCTACGATCTTCAGGATCGAGGAATACGTCAAATTATCGTACAGCCAGAGATTAACTTGCTGCGAGTTCTCCAAGGATGACAATTATCTGGCGATCGGTCTGGAAAATGGCGATATTTCGGTAAAGTTTCGTTTTTATTATTCTTTCATTTAAAAAACACGTTTCCCAACTTTATTCTTAAAGTTTAATGATGAAAAATATTACAACAATTAAAAAAAACATTAATTACATCAAAAAAAATATTAAAATATTTGAAATATCTGAAAAATATCGTTTTTATTATATTTTCATTTTAAAAAACACACAAAATTCCAAAATGTCATAATTCATCAATTAAATTTTTTCGAAAATGAAAAATATAACAATAATTAAATAAAATATTAATTACATTAAATACAAAAATCGAATATTTAAAAAAAAATATTAAAATATTAAAAATGTCGTTATTTTCATTTAAAAAACACACAAAATTCCAAAATGCCTCAATTCTTTGATTGAATTTTTCCAAAAATTCTCACTCCCCACCGATCATTTATTTTTTCACAAATTTTCCAACTTTATTCTCAAAGTTTAATAATGAAAAATATTACAATAATTAAATAAAATGATAATTACAATAAATACAAAAATGAAATATTCAAAAAAAATATTAAAATATTAAAAATATAGTTTTTATTATATTTTCATTTCGAAAAAAAAAACACAAAATTCCAAAATTCATTAATTGAATTTTTCCAATAATTCTGACTCTCCGCCGCTCATTAATTTTATTAAAAATTTTCCAACTCTATTCTCAAAGTTCGACAATAAAAAAAATTACAAAAACGAAATAAAATATTAACTAAATTTAAAAAAAAACGCAAAATGAATAATAAATAAATTTCGTCAATTTTAAACTAAAATTTAGGATTTTTATTTCGCAAAATTGAATAATAAATAAATTTCGTCAATTTTAAACTCAATTTTTCAATTTTTATTTCGTTTTTTTTTTTTTTTTTTTTNTTGCTTAACGGAAAAAGTTGTAACCGCTGGTTTGTCGATTTCCAGATCTTCGACGTGAACGATCGTAGCGAATTGTCTCGGCTCGTGCTCCATGGGAACGAAGTCCGAGAGCTTCACTGGGCGCCGATAAGTCACGGAGCCCCGATATTGTTGTCGGTGAATTGCGACGAGCTCGCCTGGTGGAACGTTTCGTTACTGGCCGAGGAAAAGAGCGAGAATCGTCGTAGCCGAATGGGAATGTCTCGGAGTACATCGAGTTTCTTTTCTAGTCCGAGGGCAAGTATGAGACTGAGTAAATCGATGGGAGCGGATATATCGAACGGCCTATCAAGTGCAACGACCAAACCGACAAACGGAAACGCTCCAAAAGCCCAAAACGGTGCAAATTGGGACGTTAAAGAATTTTGGAAAAGCAAAGTCGCTAAGCATCCGAACAAACGAGCTCTTTTGACGCTTGTCCCATTGCCACCGAGTTGCAACTCGAAAATTTCAGTCTCTGACGATTTTAGCCAATTTTTGTCAATCGATATTCACGGCGTCGTGAGTAATTTCAAGTTTTACAATTACCGCGTCTAGTACGTACGAAATACGTATTTTTAAACAATTTTTTAACTTCCTCAACACGAAGGAATCAAAAGTTGAAAAAACAAAAAAAATTTACGCAATTTCCGGCCATTTTACAATTTTTCAACATTTAAAAATTCATTTTTCGTCCATAGCCAATTTTTGTCCATCGATGTTCACGGCGTCGTGAGTAATTTCAAGTTTTACAACCACCGCGTCTAGTACGTACGAAATACGTATTTTTAAACAATTTTTTAACTTCCTCAGCACGAAGGAATCAAAAGTTGAAAAAACAAAAAAAATTTACGCAATTTCCGGCCATTTTACAATTTTTCAACATTTAAAAATTCATTTTTCGTCCATAGCCAATTTTTGTCCATCGATGTTCACGGCGTCGTGAGTAATTTCAAGTTTTACAACCACCGCGTCTAGTACGTACGAAATACGTATTTTTAAACAATTTTTAAACTTCCTCAGCACGAAGGAATCAAAAGTTGAAAAAACAAAAAAAATTTACGCAATTTCCGGCCATTTTACAATTTTTCAACATTTAAAAATTCATTTTTCGTCCATAGACAATTTTTGTCCATCGATGTTCACGGCGTCGTGAGTAATTTCAAGTTTTACAACCACCGCGTCTAGTACGTACGAAATACGTATTTTTAAACAATTTTTTAACTTCCTCAGCACGAAGGAAACAAAAGTTGAAAAAAAAACAAAAAAAATTCACGTGAGTCCGGCCGTTTAAAAATTTTTTAAACTTGAAAATAGTACATTATAACACTAGGACGAAAAATCTTTTTCTGACGAGTGTGAGTTTGTAGGCCGAGCCGAAGGCGAGGACTGCAATCACACGAGTCAGAAAAAGTTTTTCGTACGCGTGTTATACGAAATTTTATATTACGAGGGGCGGAAATGGGGGTTTTGTGTACGCGAAGCGTACGCAAAAGCGTCCATTTACGTACCGCGTGATATAAAATCATTTTTCGTCCATTGCAACAGTCCATGGAATTTAGTCACTAAATTTCCATCAATAGCTCAGCCTCCTTCGGCAAAAGCGACTTTTTAAAATGGAGTCTCGACTCGAGTCCCAAAAATATCGAATCTACAAACGGAAATATTTAAAAAAAACCAAATTTCGAGTTTCTCTGATTACGTAAAACGATATTTACCGAAAAAACGAAAAAAAAACACCGTAATTTTTAAACGCCAAGTGCCTGAGTCTGAGAAAATCGAGTTCCGCGAAAGAAAAAAAATTTCCACTAGAAAATGGCAAAGAAAGAAGAAAAAAAAGTAAAAAAAGAAAATATTTTGTGCAATTTGTGCAAATGGCACGAAAACGCGTGATAAATGAACAAAAGAGCGCTGTGATCGAGTCACCGAGCGGGAATAATGGTGGAGGGTTTGTTATGGAAACTTGTTACCACATGTGTTTGTGATTTTCGTTTAGAATAATCGACTACGAAACTCAGTGATAAAATAAGTCGATGCTGGATTTTGAAATAATATTTAGAAGTGACAAAAAAAACTTGGAATGGAGCGAGACTCGCTCGCCCAACGCATGTCTCCGTTAAAAAAAATCGCATTTACAAAAACAACAAACATCAAAAAAACGACATTTTACAGACAAAAATTGATCCAAGAGCAAAAAAATCGCCGCGTCACAAATAGATTGTAGATTTTTATACAATGAGGAGCGAATCCGGGAACAACGTTTTCTGCATTTATTTAAACAATTATCGAGCCCCGCACGACCATGACACTCCATCATGACATTAACGAATCCCATTTTTCAGACCGTTTTGCATCCATTGAATATTCAACGAAAACTACATTTTTTTTTTCATTTTCTTATGGAAATTTGAAATTTTAAAACGATTACTTTATATTTATAAATATTTATAAATATTTATAAATAAATATTTATGTTTTTTATAAATATTTTGTTTTTTTAATATTTATAAAAAAATATTTATGAATAAGTATTTATAAATATTTATAAATAAATATTTATGAATAAGTATTTATAAATATTTATTTATAACAAATTATAAAAATATTACATTTATAAATATAAATATTTATTTATAAATTTATTCATTTTATTTTTTTATTTATAAATTTGATATTTTTATCATTTTTTATAAATNAATTTTTAGAAAAATGAATTTATAAAAAATATAAAAATATCAAATTTTATAATTTTATAATTTTTATAAAAATTTATTTATAAAAAAATATAAAAATATCAAATTTATAAATATAAATATTTATTTATAAATATTTATAAGTAAATATTTACAAATAAAATTAATATTTATAAATTTGATATTTCTACAATTTTTTATAAATAAATATTTATGAATAAAATGAATATTTATAAATTAAATATTTTCTAATAAATACCGCAGTTGTTGTAATTTTTGGAAAAAATCTCATTTTCAAAATGGCCGAAAAGACTGTCTCGTAATCGTTTTAAAATTTTGCTCAAAAATAGAACGCTCTGTTTGAAAAAATAATGAGTTTTCGTTGCCCTCCACCGATCGAACTTGCTGCACAATAACTTCGAAGAGACTGACTTGTTTGTATTATTCACAATTTTGTATTAAAAAACGAGAGCAACGAATTATTGCTCGATCTCTTTATTTAGCCATTTCCGTTGCCACTCGGATTCGCTCTGCAATATTACGTGCCTTATAAACAGATATATAAGGATTAGAAAGAAAAAAACTTTTGCCAAGAGCCAAATTATCCTTAAGAAATAATTTACGCTCTCAAAAGTCTAGAATTTTTTTTTTTTTTGTTTTTTTTTTCTGAAAAACACTTTTTAGCTCGAAAAACGTGGGCGATTTCGTTTTTCTTCATATACGTACGAAAATTCGTTGCCAACGTTTTTACTGATAAGCCCTGCGAAATGGTTTGCGATTACTTCGAATTTTCCGATGAAAAATAAGCCTCAGACTGAAATGAAAGCAAAACAGCCAATGCCACTCTTCGGAGCCTCTCGAATAATCCATTTTTATTTTATTTTCACCATTTTTTTAAGCTCGAAATTGAAATATTTCTTCAATCGATGGAGCTTCAATTTTTTAGCCTCGATTCGAGCTCAAACGTTTTTTATCGGAATGACTGAACGTCGCTCAACTGTTTCGTCCGATTTTTCCTGAAAATGCATTTATTAGCTGTTGACAGCGCTCGCCACAGTCTCCCGGAGACTAATTCTCAATGATTATTTGCTCACAGTCGCTCGGTCTCGACTGTTTTTATTTTTATTCTCATTTTTGTTTTTTTTTTTTCTAATTTTAACAAAAAAATCGAGCTCAATCGGCACAACGTTGCGATTGCGACTGCTCGACGAAGAGAGCACACGAGTGAATATTTTCTACACACTTTCGGGCCCAACTCGCCGCCAGAAATGGTCGCTAATTTTTTTTACAATCGAAAATCTCGAAGTGGAAAAAAAAAAATTGTCAATTATTGAGATTTTTGCATTTGGCAAATTTTTTATCGTCGAAAAAAAATCATTTTTATTCTTTACACGAAAAAAGGGACGAGAATCGTGCTGCGAAATATTTCGAGTTAGTATTTTTGTCTCTCGAGCTCTCTCGTCGAATATTCGTCGCTGAATTTATTTTGTAAATATTTAATTTTTATGTTTCATCGGCGCTCACCGCATTGCGATGCTTCAGGTTTTTAAACTTTTTTTCCTGGACCCGTAGTCTGGAGAATAATTAACTTGTGTAATAATCTTTCTAATTAGTCAATCGGTGCATGACTTTAAACGTTTATTCATTTAGAAGGAAAGAAAACCCGAGCTACAGGGATAATCATGGTGTTGGCAATCCCGATCGTGGATTCCAACGAACTTTTAACCAGTTGTCGTATTTTTAAGCTTCCAGTATTGATTCCCAGTCTAATGAACATTTTGTTTATTATTTATTACCGAATATCAAATGATGCCAAGTACAGAACATTATTTTGAGACTCGAGATACGAGTCTCGCCGAGCAGGAACTAATCGCTTTCATTGGTTTCTCAAACTTACGATAGTGTCGGCGACTAAATTGTCCAGAAACAGCAGGAAATATAGTGAGAGAGAAAGCGAAAACGAATTTTTTTAAATACACACATGGAGAGAAAATTGTATTAAAAATTACTATGCATCGTGGTTCCCTGGAACCTCATCGTCCGTCTGAGAAATTATACTGAATACATTGTCATTTTTCATCCAAAATTTCGTTGGAAATGTCAAAATTGGTTGAAAAATTTCAAAATTGCCCAAAAAATGTTGAAATTGAGTGAAAAATGTCAAAATTCTAGGAAAAATGTCAAAATTGGGTGAAAATTTTCAAAATTGAGCGGAAAATTGTAAAATTAGGCGAAAGTGATGAAAATTAGTTGAAAAATTTCAAAATTGAGCAAAAAATGTAAAAACTGGTCGAAAAATTTCGAAATTGGGTGAAAAATGTCAAAATTGTAGGAAAAATGTCAAAATCGATCGAAAAATTGCAAAATTAGGCGAAAGGGGTGAAAATTACTTGAAAAATTTCAAAATTGAGGGAAAAAATGTAAAACTGGTCGAAAAATGTCAAAATTCTACGAAAAATGTCAAAATTGGGCAAAAAGTGTCAAAATTGATGGAAAAATTCCAAAATTAGGCTCAAGGGATGAAAATTAGTAGAAAAATTTCAAAATTTCGCAAAAAATGTAAAAACTGGTAAAAAAATTTCAAAATCGTCCGAAAAGCCTCAAAAATGGTCAAAAAATGTCGAAATTGTTTGTCAAACGTTTAAATTCATTTTCACCAAGAAAATCAATGAAAAATTCCATTCTTTGTTAAAATCTTTCAAATTCTCACGATAAGACGAGGAGACCACGGACCACAGAGTAATTCCGAATAAAATTTTCTCTCAGCACAGGGAACGTACGAATAATTCTTCCGCATCAAATAGCCAATTGTTCGTTTTATTTTTCGGACACGAAAAAAACGATGCGATCGAGAGGAGAAAAAGAAGAAAAAACGAAGCATCAAAAATCACAGAGTCTCGCATTGCCCAAAAGGCTATCGGGTTAGTGTAATAAAAGAAAAGTCAAACAATGAGTCAACCCTCGAAATTGAAAGTTGCTGAAAAAATGACTTTTTAAAAATTTCAACAAAAATTCTAAATGAAAAAAAAAAATAAAAATAAAAAAAATATTGGCTCAAACATTGAAGCAGCGGGTCTCTATGACCCCAAGTTCACTTCGAGGGTTACGCATAAAAAAAAACGGTGATTAATAAAAAAAAGAAAAAAATTTCGAGTCCGCGTCCAAAATGGCGGACGGCTCAATTTTTTTCATTATTTTTATTAAATAATTTATACATATATATATATATCTTTATCAACCATTTTGTATTTTCATATTCGTTACAAATATTTATATGTATATCTAATG
>JBAJMU010000009.1:10427952-10457133 GCA_037952995.1 Hyposoter didymator | reverse complement strand
ATAAAAAAAAAAAATTAAAAAAAAAATGATTTTTTTTAAATTTCAATTAATTAACAATTAATTATTTTAATAATTTTAATATTTGATAGTTATTTGATATAAATAATAATTAATAAAAATTAATTTGCATTTAAATCAATTTTTTTTCTTTTTTTTTCCAATTTTTCGTAAAAGTTGATAATTTTTGTTTTATTGAGTCGAAAAAGTTTGACTCATTAGTGAGTTTTCACGTTTTTCTCGGAAATGCAATTTTCTCTATTTTCTGATGAATTTTTTTTTCCTTTTTTTTTTACAATTTTTAATCGTTTTAGTTTTGTTTTGTTTTTTTTTCTCCAACGAACTTGAAATTATATTCGTGATCACGGTGACCTGGAAAAGTAATTGGCGCGCGCGCGAGTCATCGCGCTCGCTAGGAACAGTTTCGAGCTGAAAAAGAAAATTTTGCAAGTCATTGGGTTTATTTTGTCGCTTTGATTAAAATGCGAGAAGAAAAATGATGATTTAATGGGGAACGTGACGATTTTTCTACAATCGCTACGAATTTTTTTTTGGTTTTTTTTTCTCTCGAGGATTTTGGGCGAAGATGAGAATTTTTTTTTTTTTTGTTCAGGGTCTCGTGATGGCGGGATTGGGTGATCTTCAGAGACCAGCCGAAAAAATATCCATCAGTCAATCGGGAGCTTTGGGACTAACTGGCGTCATTTGGACTCGATACTCGCTCGCAATCACGCCCAAAAATTGGAGCCTCTTCAGCGTTAATCTCTTCGTCGCGTTCACCGCGTTGTACCAAGTCGCCAGAGCCATTAAGTACGTCCTCGAGGCTTGAAAAACAAAATAGACGCAAGAAATTTTCTCTCGACTCGTTGGAATGTCGAGAAAAAAAAAAAAAAACAAAAAAAAATTAAAATCTGCAAATTTGATTAGAATTTTTTTTTTTTTCAATTTTTGAGAAAAAAAAAAGTGAAAATTTCGTTTTACTTTTTTATCGAGTGTACTTGGCTCCTTGAGGAATTTTACTTTTTCTCATTAATGGCCGTTTTTTAATGTTTCAGATATCAAAGAGAAATTCAGGCTCGAGAGGCCGCTGCTCAGACGACGACGACGAAAACTCATTGACGACTGCACGACAGTCTCAACATTCCTAGGTAGCTGATACGAATATTTATCATACGAATATTTATACGAACGATACCCTTGAGCATAAAAAAGTCAAACTCTCTCTCTCTCGATTATTATTAATTTTTCAAAAATGAAAAAACGTTGATACAGAGAATCTCAAAAAACTCGGGCGACTCCCAATTGTTGGGAAACTCGCTTACGAGCATATTTTCAATGGAAAACGCGAAATTATGGCCTGAGAGGCTTGCAACGAGTTTTGGCCCTTCCGGCATTTTGTGAATGTTTTGAAAAAAACAAATTCGGCCGGAAAAACACTCGGAAATGATGCAAACATTTTTTTTCAAATTTCTTTTCTCGTTATTTTCGATTTAGTGAGTTTTTGGAGAAGCTCGGGTCTCCTGGACCCCGAGTGTCTGCCGAGCCCTTACATTCGGAATATTTGGCACTCGAAAACGCAGACTAAAAAATTGGCCCGTTTGTTTTTTCGGATTTTCGGAAATTTCATCGAATTTCGCAATTTTTTTTTTTTTTCGTTTGATTTTGAAACTGGGCGAAAAATTAGATCGCAGGGAATAATCGTGGAGGATTATATATTTGAATCTGACGAAAGAGACGCTGGCTCGTTTCTCCGTCACTAATTTTCTTATCACGAAAATCTCGACTCAAGTTAAATAAACATTTTGCCATATTTATTCTCATAGGGTCCATTAGAATCGTTAGAATTTAATGTGAAAAGAAAATGAGAGTTGCACGTTCGTCTATCGCAATTGGTGGAACGATATTTTCACGATTTATTGGGTCCCAGGGACCCAGACACTAGTTTTTTTCTGGAAAATCGATTCCTGGGTCCCAGAGACCCGGATTTTCGTTTTCTCTGTCGTCTCAATTTTTTTATTAGCTGCATGATAAATATTGAAAAGAAAATTCAAAGCAGAAATGGCCAGGATCAGAAACAACAAATTTCAACACCAATAAATAGAAAAATAATATTTTCTCAACAAAAATTGCACAATTCTTATGATTATGAAGAAAAATAAACGTTTGGTCGTGAATCGATCGACTGGAGAACGAATTGAAACGATTAAATGTGCCAAACTGTGATACAGAGACAAGTAAGTTGATTAAGGAGCAAAATCGTCACTACTTCGCTCAATTGCATGTGGTAAAGAAAAAAATCCACAAGTTTGTCACGTGCTGGAAAAATCTTAAACCGAAACCAAAAAAAAAGAAGAAGAAAACAGAAAAAGTACGAGAAGGAGCTCAAATTTCATTGAGAACGAGCGAAATATATTTCTCCGGTACTTTGCGACATAAACTTCTACCTCTGAGCCAAAATGTTCAACAAAGCACACACACAAAGAAACACACACGATGGTAAAAGCCCCAAGCATGATTTTACGATTTTTTATGATTTTTTTTCATAAAAAATGGCGATGGATCGTTCTGACCGTAAATTTGAGTCCGAACAAGACTCGTGAATTTTGTTTTGTCGACCGAAAACTGATTTATGAAATTTGCGGAGTGAAACGACTTTGGGGCTTGACGCGGTCAATCGTTTTGCCACCAAAGTCAAGTTTACACAAACAAATAACTCAATCGTGCCTATCGACACTGACAGGCTGATAGATCTCGAGATTCCAAAGAGAAAAGTTGTCCGCCATTTTGTTCTCCGAAGGACCGTTCACGAAATAATCGATTTATCGTCAAGTTTGCTGCGCCATGCGAAAGGCACGCTTTGCGGACAGACTCGGAACTATCGTGGCGCTACGCTCGCCCTCTTTTTCCGGTGCAGCGCTCCGGTGGCAAAAAAAAGAACTAATTCTCTTGTAATTCTTCGACGAACTCAACGTCGTTGAAAAAAATCGTTGGCAACTTTTTTTTTCTTCGGAATCTTGCGATCTTACTCGTTCTAGCTCGTGCACAACTTTTCAACTATCTTGGCTAGGTTATACTACCGTTTACCATGCAATTCTTGTTAAAAACGAGAACAACGCTCGAAGCGTTGTTGATATTGTAAAAATGACGTTTTTGGTCGCATCTTGTATCCTGTTCATGCGACACAATACCAAATAAAGGTGCAAACATTTTTCATTATTGTGGGTTTTTTGTTTTTTTTTTCATGACCCTGTCCTCGCTCGAGAAAAAGGAATTTCGATGATAATCCCAAGACGCTGTTTTTCCCGTAGGAACTGATCGCCGTTTCGCTGGGAAAAATGTGGGTAAATATTTGCAAGCTCTCCTTTTGCGAAAAATGGTTCGAATATTTTTTACGATCAATTTTGTTTCGATATTGATTTAAAAAATGATTTTACGATGAATTTTGAAAAGGAGAAAATGGCGAGAGATTGAAAAATCAAATCCCATCTTTTGTCGTATTTAATAAAATAATTACTAATTTGCTGCTTTTTTATTTTCTGATTTTTTTTTCATTCATTTTCAAAGTTTCATGTAATTTAGACGAATTTTGAATAATTTAGAGCGACTCGTTATCCGCGATATTCAAATTGAATTTTCATTCCTTCAATATTTTTATTAAAAGTAGAAAAAGTGAAAAATAATTACTAATTTGCTGTTTTTTTTTCTGAACAGTTTTGTGAATGATTTTTTTTTTCATTCATTTTTAAAGTTTCATTAAATTTAGACGAATTTTGAATAATTTAGAGCGACTCGTTATCCGCGATATTCAAATTGAATTTTCATTCCTTCAATATTTTTATTAAAAGTAGAAAAAGTGAAAAATAATTACTAATTTGCTGTTTTTTTTTCTGAACAGTTTTGTGAATGATTTTTTTTTTCATTCATTTTTAAAGTTTCATTAAATTTAGACGAATTTTGAATATTTTAGAGCGACTCGTTATCCGCGATATTCGAATTAAGTAGAAAAAGTGAAAAATAATTACTAATTTGCTGTTTTTTTTTTCTAAACAGTTTTGTGGATGTTTTTTTTTGCATTCATTTTTAAAGTTTCATTGAATTTGTACGCATTTGAGGATTTTGAATAATTTAGAGGGACTGGTTATCCGTGATATTCGAATTCAATATTTATTCCTTCAATATGTTTATGACAAGTCAAAAAGATTAACATTATTTTATTTAACATTATGCTCCCATGAATATGTCGCGAAATACAGCGCGCGGCAAATAATCGCTCGGTCTACCAAACATATTAACAACTATGTTAGTTTCTAACTTAATCGAGGCTGCGGTGTGGCAAACCCGCGTCCTCTTTGTCATCGTTGGGCCCAATGGCCGATTCAAAACGTCCCATCGCAATTGTCTTCTCGTCAGTTTCTGCATGCGTCTTTTCTGCTTTATAAGCTCTCGTTGTCTTTCCTTCAAGTAATCTACGCGCCTATCCATACGTTGGTTTCTCGCAATATTGCGTTCTCGTCTCGTTTTCCGTCTCTGAATTCGATTTTTCATCATGTCCATCTCCTCGTCTTGCGTTTCCATCACTCGTTGCTCCGTCCAATCGATTTCCTGGAAAAAATGGATTTTTTTCAATTTTTTTTCTAATTTTTTCTTCCGGAGTTTCAGTTTGAAGCGAATTTTCAAAATCTCAACGCGTTTTTAATAATTTCGCGAGGGAACAACATTTCGGAAGCAAATTTGTACGTAAAGCTTTTTCAATAAAAAATTTGGTCCATCAACTTACCTCTTCACATTCGGAGTCATCGTCGTATTCTCCTGGCTGCGCCAGTAAAGTCGTCGGATTTGGTCGATCGACAGTGCTGCCTCGATCTTGTTCTCGTACGTAGTCATAAGCTCGTCTGACCGATTCGAGCTTCATCGGGTCAGAGTGCCAATCAAAATTGTAACGTAATAAACGAACTTCCACGGGCAACATTCGAGCCATCACGCTATCCCGAGTCTGGCCGGAACAATAGATGATATTTTCGCCTTCATATGTGACCCTGAAAAGAGACAAAATTAAAAATTTAATATGCGAGTTTCCGGCGATTTAAATAATTTATTGGAAAAGCAAACTGCATTTTTTCGAAAAACAATGATTTTTCCTTTTTTTTCGTTAATTTATTTTTGAAAACCAAGATGTGAACTATAAGCCACTCGTTCTACTTACTCTTCCTCAGCTCCGATGTGAGGGACAGTGGCTCCGTCTTGCCAAATTTCGTAACAAACAGCCGGTTCGTCTCTTTCCGCGGCATAATCGGTAGACTGGGATCCAACCCTCTGGCGCTTCAACTCCGGACTCTGGAAAATTATAGGTCAGAATACATGATTAGTTTTTCAATATCATTGCATTGCCTGGGCTTTTAACGAGTTAATCAACCAGATCGTGAATCGCTGGAGACCGGAACTATTTTTCGTCAATATTCGAATTTATGCAAAGAATGAAAAATTTGTTTCAATTTTTTTGGAATCTTCACCACTTGCCCTTAAAGGAGAAGTATTGAAAAGCGTTTGAGAATTTCATCAGTTTTTTTCATTGCAAATTACGCATTCTAGCTCGTGTCTGCAGCGACCCGCGATCCCCTAATCAGGGACCGACAAAAACAGTACCCTTAATGGGTTAATGAAACTCGAAATTTTCAATTTTCTTCAAGACCAAAATGATTTTCTTTTTCATCAATATTGCCAATTTTGACTATCATATCTTCATAATAAATATTTTCTCAATGCTCCCTAACCAGGGACTGATAAAAACAGTACCCTTAATGGGTTGATGAAACTCGAAATTTTCAATTTTCTTCAAGACAAAAATGATTTTCTTTTTCATCAATATTGCCAATTTTGGCTATCACATCTTCATCATGCATATTTTCTCAATGCTCCCTAACCAGGGACCGATAAAAACAGTACCCTTAATGGGTTAATGAAACTCGAAATTTTCAATTTTCTTCAAGACAAAAATGATTTTCTTTTTCATGAATATTGCCAATTCCGAGTATCATATCTTCATAATGAATATTTTGTCAACGGTTTTTTATAAATTTGTTAAAAATCAGAAATTACTGCGTCGTAACCAAAAATCTTAATACTCGACGCCGTTGATTGTTTCGCGAATGGCTCACACAAAATTGAGGAAATTAATCACTTACCGATTCCCGCATGTACGATGGGCACGTGTCAATGGATTGCGGACTCTGGGGACTTGTGTCAAATCCTCCTTCTTCGTCAACAGACTCTGCAACCGTATCATCAGCTTTTCTCGCGTCTTCGAGCTCGTTTTGCGGATCATCCCTGCTTCTTTTTCTCGTAACATCCTCGGAATTGTTTTCATCTTTCGGAATCGGCGAAATTGGAACGATTTCTGAAGGGTTCGCCATGGTTACACAAAATCAGTAAAAAACAGTACCTCTAATGCCACTTGACCACTCACTCACGATTGTTCATTCAAGAATCAAAAACAGGTAGAGTCTCTGAAGCCCAAATGAAAAAGTTTGTTATTGGCAGAAAATAACCAAGAAAACTTCAAGGCACTGGTCGTGAACGTTTAGTTTCTTTGCTTATAGCGCGATATCGGAAAAGTCTTAGTTCCATGAAATCACTCAGAAGACTGATGACTGACAACTGAACTGCCGGCTCTCTGGCGCTCAGCTATAAACGTGTCGGTCCGGCGTTAGTTCCGCCCAGCAGCGCCGCCGTTTTTGGGACTTTTTGGGGGGGAGCGGGCATGCGCAGAAGGTCAACAAATTTTCCGGGCCCAGTGAGCGGGGGCGTAGCCCGGAAAACTCAAGAGAAGGGAGGGGGCTGAACTTTTTTTCTAGCGTTAAATAAATCGAAGCAACTGTTTCGAGTTTCTAAAGTTTGTCAAAAAATAATAATTGAGAAAAAAATATTAACAAAACTTTAATTGTGAACCCCTGAATCTCGAGGAGGCTCAAACCCAAAATTTGATTATCAGCTCGACTCTAGCGACAGGGATCGAATCCCTTCGTACGAATTTTTTTTTCTTTTTTCTTTTTATTCACGGTTGCCTGTTTATTAATCAATAAAAAAATCGCAGTTGTTGCTGATAAAACTTGAAATCTATTTTGCTGATGTTTTTCAAAGACGGAAACGTGGAAAAATTATTTTAGGCAAAATTTTGTTGAAAATGATGGAATATTTTGTGCGCTACGTTCGACTAAACGTTTTTTTCAATAATCCCAAAAATTGTGTCAATGCAGCAAGAAATATTTTATAAAGTCTCTTCGGAAGCAAACTTTTCGGCGTTCCACCCATAAAATTTCGCTGACTATTCCGATAGAAAGCAAAAATAGTTCCAGAAAATTTTGAAATTATGAAAAAATATTTAGTTTATCGTATTCAACAAAATATCGACGATTTTTAACAAAATTCCATTTCCACTGGATCGCTTTCTTTCTTTTTTTATTTTTAAATATCAAAAAATTGAAATTGCAAAGAAAAAACAAATGTTGAATGGTCCAGACAACGTCGTGGGCCACAAAAGCGATTTTTACGATGTTCCATGGACGTTTATCAAGTCAAGATTGTTCCATGGCGAAAATTATTAAATAAAAAACTCAAAATAGAAAACTTAACAAAACTCCATGCATCCTCGTACAAAGAAAAATGATTGCTTAATTTATCTTTTAAAAAAAACATTGTTCTGCTTCGTTACTGTCGAAGATTCTTCTTATTTTTAATAAATATTGAAAAAATCAATTTTATTAAAAATACTTTTGTTAACAAAAAGACAAGAAACGATGTGCCTACGTGAGAATCTTTTGTAAACGTTTCTTTTTGATTTTCTACCTGCGGTTCTGCAAGCCATTAGCATGTCTGTCTCGGGAAAAATCCGATCATAAAACCCTTTGAGTGAAAGTGAAGGAAAATTCGCAGAGTTAATTGGACGAGACTAGCTCCTTGTGCGGCCAGGTGCGATGTCGCTTGCAACGCACTGTAGCGAAGCGTCAAGCTATTAGCAAAAACGAAACGAACTCGAGCAGCAATAAAACTATTGAAATTTTGGGAAACTTGTGAAAACCCTTTATAAAACTTCTTGTGACTGGATTTTTTCCTTCGGTTTTGGAGAAACACTTATGCCCAATCCGTCGTAAACTTATATACCGACATTTAAAGTAAAATTGTCGGGCATCGTGTTAATGTTTGAAAAAAATTATGACTGTGGCCGAATGACATTTCGCACGTATATTTGTCCTCTCAAGACATTAGTGACGGTGACATTTTTTTTCTCTTTACAGTTTTCAATGTCAATGTGTTTAAAATTTCCCAAAAAATCGAAAAATCATGTTTAGAAAAAATGTCCCGTTTTGCACAGATGTTGGTCTATACGAACTCTTCGTCCTCTGAAAAATTTGTTCGAATTGCTAGAAAAATACAAATTCTACGGCATTTTGAAATTTTCAAAAAAACTTGTCGACGCTTTAACTTCCGCAAATTTCAAGATTTATTACTAATTTTTTTTTTTATACATAGAGAATCATAATAGGAAGGTTGGTACTGAATTTGGAAAACATCAATGGAACAGTTTGAATTTTATGATTTTTCGAATTGTACGAAAATTTGAGTTTTTGAAAAATCGTCCAACCGCTCTAATTGCTCCAAATTTTCTAAGACATTGTGTACAAATCTGTACTTTTTCTTTACTTTCTAGAAAACTTGTCGAAATTATATTAAAAAATACGAATTTTGCGACATTTTGAAATTTTCAAAAAAACGTGTCGACGCTCTAACTTCCGCAAATTTTAAGATTTATTACTAATTTTTTTTTTATCCATAGAGAATCGTAATGGAATCGTTGGTACTGAATTTGGAAAATATCGATTGAACGCGTTTAAATTTAATTATTTTTCGAATTTTACCAAAAATCTCAGTGTTTTGTTCTGATTTCGTGATTTCGTACGGGCGGGGCCCGGCGGTTCTGTAAGCAATTAGCATGTACGAGTTTCGGGAAGGGCCCGATCATAAAACCCTTTGAATCGAAGTAGAAGAAAGTTCGCAGAGTTATTTGGACGAGACTATAGCTCCCGGTGTGTCCAGGTGGCGTCGCTTGCACCACGTAAAAGCGAAGCGTCAAGCAATTAGCGAACGAAACAATCTCGACCGAGGAAAGCAATAAACCTGTTAAGCCGATTGGGATTTTTCACAACTAGCGAAAACCCTTTAAACTACCTGACTGGACGCCACTAATGCGATCTTTGCTCCGTTTCAAAAGAACGCATTTATTTGCTTCGGTTTTGGAATAACCAACATGGCCGCAATCCGTCGTAAACTATACATAATTAGCTGGGACCGCAGGACGCATTAAATGTATAAGCCGCAGTCACTTCCTCGTTTCCGAATCCCATTTCGCACGAATATTTATCGTTTCCGAAGAATGGAAAACTCTTAACGAATCGCTTCGAAATAAAAGAAAAAAACATGCTTTCTCTTGTTCAATTTTCTTCGAACAGATCGTAGAGGAAAATTATCGCTGCATCGATCTCTGGCCAACAGCAGGCACTATTTGCAATATTCGTCGTTTCCGAAGAACGGAAAACGTTACACGAATCGCATCGATGAATTAATAAGTGGAAAATAAA
Organism: Hyposoter didymator; assembly: GCA_037952995.1. Classification (NCBI taxonomy): domain Eukaryota; kingdom Metazoa; phylum Arthropoda; class Insecta; order Hymenoptera; family Ichneumonidae; genus Hyposoter; species Hyposoter didymator. Next base: position 10,447,504 of record JBAJMU010000009.1, on the reverse strand, counting down.
AAAAAAAACATGCTTTTTCTTTCTTTTTCATGCATTTATATATTTTTATATTTTCTTAGAATTTACGAAGCGATAAAAATGGCGCGTGTCAACATGATCGCCGCGCCGTTTGCGCATGCGCGTGGGGATCAGTTGGAAAGCGAAAAGAACACAGTTCCAAATATTTCAATCGTTGTTTGTCGCGCGAGGTTATGTCATCCGAGATTCGCACGTGACATGACCCTCGATTCCCAATAAACGTCAATATCCCCCGAATAAAAAAATGGACGCGTTCGATTTGTTTAAAAAACTTTCGTCCGGTGCGAAATTCAACAAAAATCGATTTCGTTCCGATGCCGAAAAACTTGGTGTAGGTTATACACGTGCATCATTTTTATCAACACGCTGCCCATGCTGACAACGAAATTCGTTCAGTTGCAGAAAAAAAAGGATTTCAAGCCAAAAATCAAAATCGAGCCTTCGGAAGAGCTTTCCTCCAGTTATTTTACTCCTAAAAAACGAAAAAATGTCGATGACGATGGCGACGAGCTCGAGGACACGAAAAACATCGCTCCGGACACATTGACGCTCCTCGATGGAATCACCGTGCCCAGTGATGGATCGAAACTCATAAAAAAGAGAAAAAAGAAAAAGACATTGACCGAGGACGATCTGAAGGAACAGGAACAAGAAAAAGTGAGTTTTTCTAACCAACAAAATTGACAAACGTCACAAAATTCTCAACTCTCGTCAGCTCGCGATCTTTCGAGCAAGTTTCACCCCCAAAGATCGTTCCTTCGTCTCTTTGGCTAATTTCCCAATTTCAAAACTTTCGAAAAACGAATTTTCCACAACAATTCGAAAATGCAGCAATTTGCAAAGTTTAGCAACGAAATTAAATTGAAAAACAAAGAAAAAACGAAATCTCAACTCGCTTATTTCACGAATTGTCTCCCGGGGATTAAAAAAATTCGGAAAACCCAAAATCTTCATTTTCCTTGGCAAAGTTCGTTATCAAAATAAAGAAAAGACTCGCGATGACAAAATCGCTCGAAAATTCGGATAATTCGCCGCGCGGAACACGCGAATCGCGTTTCTCGCGCGCGAATTTTTCACGAAAAGAATGAAAACGTTCCTCGCAGGTCAACAGATACAGGAATCAACACGGAATCTCCGTGGTGGGCCGTCACGTCGCCAAACCCGTCCAAACGTTCTCGCAGCTCGCAGAGGCGTACGGCGTTTCAAAAGATTTGATAAAAAACATTGAGCAATGCGGTTACGCGGATCCGACGCCCATACAGATGCAGGCGATCCCGGCAATGTTGGAGGTGAGCGGCGAACCGAGTGAAAAATCTAAAAGACGCTGAGAAAAAGTTGAAATGATCATCGAGGAAATTGGTTTTTTCAGGGCAGACAAATCTTGGCCTGCGCGCCGACCGGCTCCGGCAAAACGGCAGCGTTTCTCTTGCCGATAATTCATCGGCTGGAAGGTCCCAAGAAATTGGGTTTCCGCGCTATCGTCATCAGTCCTACGAGAGAATTGGCCAAGCAGACGTACCACGAGTGCGTCAGATTGAGCCAAGGACGAGGCTTCAAAATTCACATTGTCAGCAAAGTGAAACAGGCGCTCGAAAAGTACGGACCAAAAAGTTCACAAAAATTCGGTGAGTCTCGATCATCGTTGAAACGTCGAAAAACAAAATAAAAGTTTCTTCTGACGACCAACTTTTTTGTGTCACTATTTTCTACAGATATTCTCATCACAACGCCCAAACGACTGGTTTACCTCTTGAGCCAAGATCCGCCTGCTTTGTCGTTGACCAAGTGAGTATTTTCTCCTGCGAGACTTTGGAGATCGATCGATTTATTGAAATGACGGTAAAATGACTCTGATCCTTGTTTTTACCTTCAAAAACGACTGCATCCCTAAAAATCTATGATTCTGGAGTTTGGCTCGTTGGAATACATCGAAAATTCGTTTTTTATTCGGTTTTTTTTAAATTAATGCAGTTTTTCTAATTTTTTGGAATAATTTTGCTTTTCGAATTGCTAAGAATGCTTTTCCACTATTTTTGACAAATACTGCACGAAAATTTTGCGCTCTGCTTCGAAAATAATAAGTTTTCGTTGCATCTCAACGATCCAAACTTTAAAATCGTTTTTGTATGATGCAGAAAGTCGCATCGATGAAAAAACATGAAAAACGTATTTTTCATTCATTATTTTGATAATTAATTCGCTTTTTTCAATTTTTTTTAGTTAATTCGGTTTTTAAATGGCAAAGAACGCCGAGCTATGATTTTTGACAAATACTCGATGAAAATGTTGCTTTCTGCTTCGAAAATAATGAGTTTTCGTTGCATCTCACCGATCCAAACTTTAAAATCGTTTTTGTACGATGCAGAAAGTTGCATCGTTGAAAAAACACGAAAAACGTATTTTTCATTCATTATTTTGATAATTAATTCGCTTTTTTCAATTTTTTTTAGTAAATTCGGTTTTTAAATGGCAAAGAACGCCGAGCTATGATTTTTGACAAATACTCGATGAAAATGTTGCTTTCTGCTTCGAAAATAATGAGTTTTCGTTGCATCTCATCGATCCAAACTTTAAAATCGTTTTTGTATGATGCAGAAAGTCGCATCGATGAAAAAACATGAAAAACGTATTTTTCATTCATTATTTTGAGAATTAATTCGCTTTTTTCAATTTTTTTTTAGTTAATTCGGTTTTTAAATGGCAAAGAACGCCGAGCTACGATTTTTGACAAATACTCGATAAAAACTTCGCGCTCTGCTTCGAAAATTCTACAGAAAGTTGCCTCGTTGAAAAACAACGAAAAACGTATTTTTTATAAATTATTTTGATACTCCATTTATTATTATTTCAATTTTTTTTTCGAAAATTCGGTTTTTGAATGGCAAAAAACGCCGAGCTACGATTTTCAACGAAAATAATGAGTTTTCGTTGCATTTCAACGATGCAAACTTAAAAATCGTAAAAATCAACATTTTCATAAAACTCTCGAGCAAGAAAACTCGGTTTTTCAGAAACTCCGATCCTCTGAACATTCGTGCGCGAAATATTTATTATCCTCAACAAGTTTGACCCAAAAATGGCGTTTTTACGTTCAGCGTGGAGTGGCTGATCGTGGACGAGGCTGACAAATTGTTCGAGGATGGAACGCGGGGATTCCGTGACCAGCTTCAAAAGATTTCTGCAGCGTGTACCAACGAGAAGCTCGTGACTGCGATGTTCAGTGCGACGTACACACCGGTCGTTGCCAAATGGTGTCGCCACAATCTGAAAGGCCTGATCAACGTGACGATCGGTCAGAGGAACGCAGCGGCTGCGGAGATCGATCAAGAGATACTGTTCGTCGGTACCGAGGCGGGAAAACTCATCGCGCTCCGTGACATAGTCAAAAAAGTAAGAAAATCATTTTTTCTGTTAAATTTGTTTTTTTATTTTTCGTCAAAATCGATTATTTGCAATTTTTCATTTTCTAGGGAATCACGCCTCCCGTCCTCGTATTTGTGCAGAGCAAGGAACGAGCTCGAGAACTTTTTAACGAACTTATCTACGACGGAATCAACGTCGATGTCATCCACGCGGACCGAACGCAGACTCAGGTAAATCTTAAGTTTATTTTATTTTTATTTTATTTTTATGTTATTTTTATTTTATTTTTATTTTATTTTTATTTTATTTTTATTTTATTTTTATTTTATTTTTATTTTATTTTTATTTTAATTTATTTTTTTTTATTTTATTTTATTTTATTTTTATTTTATTTTTATTTTTGTTTTATTTTTATTTTATTTTTATTTTTATTTTATTTTTATTTTATTTTAAAGCTTTGTCAAGTTTTTGGTTGAGTTATTAATAAAATGGAATGCGTGGCCGGTTGCAGAGAGACAAAACGGTGCGATGTTTTAGGGAAGGTAAAATCTGGGTGCTCGTGTGTACGGAATTGATGAGCCGTGGGATAGACTTCAAAGGCGTTAACCTCGTAATCAACTACGATTTTCCACCCTCGGCCATTTCTTACGTGCACAGAATCGGAAGAACCGGTCGAGCTGGCCACAAGGGAAAAGCAGTGACATTTTTCACCGAACACGACACGACGAACTTGCGAAGGTGAGAAACGAATGTTTTTCCTTTTTTTTTGTACTTTTCGTCGTGACGTTTTGAATTGAAGGGAAAAAATGAATGGAAATTTCTTCTTGCAAACTTGAGCGAACGAGCGCGCCAACGCGATCGTTCATTTTTACTCATGACCGTAAAATTTTGTATTTTTTGGCACAGCATCGCGAGGGTGATGCGAGCATCCGGTTGCCAAGTGCCGGAATACATGCTGACGATGAAGAAACCCGATAAACGAGAAAAGAAGAAACTGGCGCGGGCAGCACCGAAGCGCGGTTCGATATCGACGTTGCCGAAGTTTAAGCGGAGGAAATCGACGAATGGTCAAGGCAAGCGGGACGAATGAACATGTCCGAGTATCTCGCAGGTATTTCGATCGATTAAAAAGTTGGAAAAATGAAAACCCTCAAGTTTTTCACAGTCGGAGCAAAATTTTTATTTCTTTTTATCACATTTATCGTCGGGAGCGAGTTTCCCTTCGGGAATCGTTCCCACTGCCTCACAAATTTGTCTCAATCTTCCAAACGCTATCGTCCAACGTAACAGCACGCAATTTTCACGTTTGTCAATAAAATAATATCATCGCACCGACTAGAATAATCTTTGAATTATTTTCAAGCGACACTCCGTACCCCCGCGTCTTTCTATCAAACGACGCGCGTTCAGTCATGGTTCGTAGAAACAAAAACATCATTTTTATATACACGCCAAAAAAAAAACGGGCAACGTTCGGGTCCGTGGCACCCGAATCCCATAAAAACGAAAAAAAACCCCATAGAAAAAATAAATCGTTGTTTTTTGTTTTCACACTGAGAGAATGGAAACTTGAAAATCCTCGCAAAATTTTAATTCTGCACGCTCGGGTCCCTGGGACCCGAATCCCATAGAAACGAAAAAAACCCCATAGAAAAAAAAATCGCTGTTTTTTCTTTTTACACTGAGAGAGTGAAAACTTGAAAATCCTCGCAAAATTTTAATTCTGCACGTTCGGGTCCCTGGGACCCGAATCCCATAAAAACGAAAAAAAAACCCCATAGAAAAAATAAATCGTTGTTTTTTTTTCGTTCACGTCTCGCACAGCCAGTCGCACGGCAATTTGGGCATTTTGTTTGCCGGCCAAGGCAAATAGCCGGCAGTTTTGAAGACCCAGTAATCGTAAGAGACCTTCGCAACGAGACTCATCAGCAACAAGATCTCCGTGCCTATTATGTAATAAATATAATCGGTCCAGTCGCCTGGATAAACGCACATTTTCGAGGGCTCGAGATCCACTACTTTTTCCTTCACGTTTTCACACAGAACTTCGTCCGAGTCCAAAATTCGGGTTTGGAGCCACACCTGTTGGAGAATAGTCAAGGAGAACAATTATTACTGTCCCCCGTGATCAACGACGTGGCCGGTTGGGCGAACGTTACGCGCGGTCGGAGGGTGTGAATCAGTGCAGGAAAAAGTTAATAAAAAGGTAGAAGTTNATTGAAAGGAAAGATTAATAAAGGGTTATGCGCGTTTTTTAGAGAAATAGAAAAGGCATGTAAGAACTGTAAGAAAGTGGGTAGAGAGGAGTTGGATGAAGAGGAGGATTGATAGAAAAAAAAACTTTGTAAAAAGCTATGTATGCTGTGCAAATAAAACTCTATTATTATTATTACTGTCCCCCGAAACGATTTTTCAAATTAAATTTAAAATTTCTCAATTTTTCTTCATAAAAAATTCAAAAATAAAATCAAAATTCAATTAAATTAGAAAATTTTCCAATTTTTCGTCACATATGAAGAAAAGTATTCCGACGCTAAGAAGTTTTCAAAAATTATCTAAAATTGAATTAAAATTGAAATGAAATTTAAAATTTCTCAATTTTTTTTCATAAAAAATTCAAAAATACAATTAAAATTCAATTAAATGTAAAATTCTCCTAATTTTTCGTCACATATGAAGAAAAGTCTTCTGACGTTAGGAATTTTCAAAAAACTGAATTAAAATTGAAACAAAATAAAAAATTTCTCAATTTTTCTTCATAAAAAATTCAAAAATAAAATAAAAATTCAATTGACTTTAAAATTTTCCAAATTTTTCGTCACGTATGAAGAAAAGTATTCTGATGTTAAGAATTTTTCAAAAATTGAATTAAAATTGAAACAAAATTGAAAATTTCTCAATTTTTATTCTCAAAAAATTCAAAAATAAAATTAAAATTCAATTGAATTGAAAATTTTCCAATTTTTATGAAGAAAAGTATTCCAACGTTAAGAATTTTCAAAAAATTGAAACAAAATTGAAGATTTCTCAATTTTTCTTCCTAAAAAATGGGAAAATAATATTTTCCTTCAAACGTTTCCGACGACTGACCTTGAGATATTTAGCAGTATTGCAATCGCAGTGAAGCTCATTTCCGCCGAGTTTGACGAACCTCGAGCCCACGTAACTCTTGTCGTGAGCATTGGGAGTGAGAATATAAGTCGGAAGCTGAAAAAAAAAACAAAATACAAAAAAAAAAAGAAAATCATTGTTTTTTTAATCGCTAACGGATTTGCAAAGATTTCGCCTGCGAATTGGACTCACCGACGTGATTTTGTTGTAGCGGAGACTGAGGAGAGCATAATTGTCCAAAAACTTGGATCCTTCGAGTTTGTTGATGGAGGAAATGTTGTTGTAGTCGGCGTAGAATTCGCGGATGTCCTCGTAGCAGCGATTCGTGCTCAGATGATCGAGGACCGTGATCTGAAAAGATTGGCAAGCCACGGCACGTTTTTAAAGCCTCTAGTCGAGTCTCCGGGTCTCTCAGACCCGGGAGTCGACTTGGCAAACGTAAAAATCAATAAAAATTATTTTTTTACGTTGTTGTACGAAACGTTGAGCGCGATCGTGTTGCGCGGCAGTTTCGATGGCAATTCCGTCAACTGGATCCCACTGCAGTCCACATTGACTGCCAGCGTCGGTGGTTTCCCCTCAGCAATGTCCATCCTTCGGAAATTACATTGACACTGCCAACTCTCGCCCTTCGGACACTCCGTCTGGAGCTAAACGATCCCGCCACCAAAAATGTCATCGTGCGATTTTTTTTNTTTTTTTTTTTTTTTTTCAGGGGAAAAGCCTCTGGAGCGTTTACTCACCAGACTGAGGTAACGGACTTGCTTCAGTGGCACTTGCTCCGTCGTGTTGAACCAGTGCCACGTTTTGCTCGCCGAGCACGAAGTCTCGTTCTCTCTGTTGAAATTTATTCGCTTTTCTCCAGTCTTGTTGATGTACTGATAAATATCGTGGCACCAGAGTGTGTTGGTACCTGTAGAGAGTCGAGTTGAGAGCTTGACATTGTAACGATTCCAGAGCAATTAATAATTATTAATATTTTATTAATAAATTAATGAATTTAATGAAAAGTTGGTTGAAAAAAGTTTTTACAAATTGACCAAAAAACAATGTAAATCGAAATCCAAATTTTTCTGAGGGAATCTGTATTTTTTGGGTAAAAAACAAAATTTCGAATAAATTTTACGATCGATTTGTTTTGAAAATCTCAATAAAGCTTCTTCGATGTTACACAAAAGTGTGTGCAAAGTTTTAAGAGGCTTCAGCATTTAGAAATCGAAATATTAAATGTTGAAAATTGCAACTTTTAACACACGCTCTTATGGGAAACTACAGAAGAGACAAAATACTCTAAATCCAAGATTTTCCGAGGGAATCTGTATTTTTTGGGTAGAAAACAAAATTTCGAAAATATTTACGATCGATTTGTTTTGAAAATCTCAATAAAGCTTCTTCGATGTTGCACAAAAGTGTGTGCAAAGTTTTAAGAGGCTTCACCATTTATAAATCGAAATATTAAATGTTGAAAATTGCAACTTTTAACACACGCTCTTATGAGAAACTACTGAAAAGACAAAATACTCTAAATCCAAGATTTTCCGAGGGAATCTGTATTTTTTGGGTAATAAACAAAATTTCGAATAAATTTTACGATCGATTTTTTTAAAAAACTCAATAAAGCTTCTTCGATGTTGCACAAAAGTGTGTGCAAAGTTTTGAGAGGCTTCACCATTTAAAAATCGAAATATTAAACGTTGAAAATCGCAACGTTTTACTCTCTTACGAGAAACTACTGAAAATAGTGATTTTTCTAAATAAACTGGGTCAAATTGACCCGGAGTGTACTGGAGGCCGAAAATCATTGAAAATAATGCCAAGAATTTTATTTTTATTTTTCAGATTTTTTCCGAACGTTAAAAAATCTTGCGTCAGTAATTTGGAGTTAAAAATCAAGGGAAAAACTGACCGGATATGTCGAGCCAGAATTCACGGCCGCTCATCGTGTTGAGGGCTGGCAAGTGCGTTATATTGTTGTAGGAAAGGTCGAGAGTCGAGAGTTGTGCCAACCTCGTGAAAGAATTGTTCTCAAGCTCCGTGAGGCCGTTGTTGGAAAGATTGAGGCAGTGAGTCGGTGCCATCATTAGAAACTGTCCTTTTATCCGATTTATACGTCCGTCCGTTATCGAGAGAGACTTTAGTCTTCGCCAGCGAACCTCGCTGACGTTGAAAGTCTCGAAGGTCGCGTTTCGTATGTGAATGTACGAAACGTTTGCTGGAAAGTCTGGAAAGAGGATGACGATGATGATGAGATGTATGTATTATTCAATTGAAATTAAATTTGAATTTTCTCAATTTTTCTTCACAAAAAATTCGAAAATAACATTTTTCTTCGAGAAAAATTCTGACGTTTAGAATTTTATTCAAAATTATTTAAAATTGAAATCAAAATTGGATTAAATTTCGACATTTTTCAATTTTCCTTCATAAATAAAAATAAAAAATAAAAATAAAAAATAAAAATAAAAAATAAAAATAAAAAATAAAAATAAAAAATAAAGAATAAAAAATAAAAATAAAAAATAAAAATAAAAACGCACGCAATATAAACCAAAAGTATGAACACAATATAAAAACGAAAACACACGAGGAGGGAGAACGAGAGATTGGGAAAATGTTTAGATGGTCGGGAGGGAGCACAGCGAAACGGAGGAAATAATTTTCTCACTGGCACAAGCGAGACCAGCCTCGAAGTTGCGACTGTCGACGTTGCAACAAAGAACAGCATTCGCGTCTGGGCTGCTGTGGGACAAGAGGATCCTTTTGCATGGGCAGCTGTCGCCCTTTTCCTGCGAAGGGCACGCCCCAGCTTCCTCGTAAAAACATCGCTCCGGCAACATCGAAATCATCGCGTTTCCATTCGATCCGGACGACTGATCCTCCTCGGTCCGGCCGCTCGCTACCCCCGCGTACAGACACATCATCACCGCCAGCCACTGCATCTGCAACCCAACAAAATCAACGTCAAGCCCAAAATTCACAGGATTTTCAATAAAATTTCTAAAATTTCAACGCGACATTGATTTTTCGACTGATTTACGAAGATTCACCGAAAGCCACGCGACCTCGCAACCAGCTTCGTCTTTTCTATCGCGATAAGCCTTATCGCACTTTTCCCCTCTCCCCTATTCCCCAGCAAACTCAACACGTTGCCAACCATTTTCGTATCTTTTTATTCGACTCCACGCTTTGCGCCATTTTAGTTTTTTTTCTTAAACTTCGACTCGAAGGGACTTTATTTAGAAGATTCTTTCTAAATTTTGCATAAAACGTTATTGACACCAGAACCAACAGTTTTCTCCTGTGGAGAAAAATTTTCTGACGTTCGGAATTTGAGATTTTTCATTTTTTAGTTTTTCCATCCAAACGCGTGGATATTCGAGTCGCGTTTCTTTTTCTTTCTTTTTTTTGCGCAACTTTTTAACGATACGTGACTCGAATTTACATGCGTTTAGATGGGAAAAATTGGAAATGAAAAGAATCATTTTCCGACGTTTAGAATTTTTTTGGAATTAAATTAAAATTGGGATTAGAATTAAATGGAATTTAAAATTTTTACATTTTTCGTCCATAAATGAAGAAAATTTTTCGAAGTTTAGAATTTTTTTGAAATTATTTAAAATTGAATGAGAATTGAAATTAAAATTATATAAAATTTGATATTTTCCAATTTTCTTCATAGATAATTGAAAAACAAAATTTTTCTTCATAAAATATTCAAAAATAACATTTCTCTTCGAAAAAATTCTGACGTATAGAATTTTTTTCAAAATTATTGAAAATTGAATTAAAATTGAAATGAAAATGAAAATGAAATGAAATTTGAATTTCTTCAATTTTTCTTCATTAAAAATTCGAAAATTAAATTCTTCTTTGAGAAATATTTTCCCACGTTTAGAATTTTTTTAAAATTATTAACAATTCAATTAGAATTGAAATTAAAATTAAATTAAATTTGAATTTTTTCAATTTTTCTTCATAAAAAATTCGAAAATAAAATTTTTCTTCAAGAAAACTGTTAGTTTTGGTGGCAAGAACGTTTATACTAAATTTTTGTACGAAGCCTCAATAAAATCGTTTTGCCATGGTAATGCGACGTTAAAAAAACATTTGCGAGTGTAAATATGGGTGAGGTCCTATGGTCCTAAGTGTCCAACCGGTCGGTGGCAAAAGCCTCTTCCTCCCCTCCCACCGCCTTCTCGTCGCACGATCGATCGATAAATCCAATCAGCTCGAACCAACCGGTCAAGGATTATCCGCAGGATTAGTTTTTTCTTAATTGCGAGCGCGTCTGTTTCCGCGACGAGGATCGTCACGTTGACCTGCTTCGCAGGAAATGCGCGAAATTCGCAGAAGCGAGTGTGAAATTTGGAGGAATCGGGCGGGCGGAGAAGAAAAAGTTTCGCGCGGCTGTATCAAAGGTCGTGGCGATTTTTTAGCGAAACGTTTGTCACTTTCGCACACGACGCGAAAAAAAAACAGAAGAAACAAAAATGGCGGCAAGTTTCGAGTCGGAGCGGAGCGGAAGAAGAAAAAAGAAAGAGTGTGTGGCTCTCGCCGCGCGCAAAGATTTTGAAGGATCGGACGTTCGGAAAGATCGAGACAAACGAATTAATTTGTTTAGCCAAGCAGACACGACACTGTGGGTCGTCAAGCCACGACCTCGTTGATTAATCCAAATTGAGGGGCTGCTCTCTGAATGTTTTACCTCCTTCGTCCCCTCCCCCTCCTCCCCCGCCTCGATGACAGATTGAAACTCTCCCACACGCTTGCCAGCTCGTTACTTCGCGATTCTCCGCCGCCGCCGCCGCCGCTTTGTTTCTCTTTTCCAACTTTATCTTTTTTCTTCTTTGTTTTTTTTTTCTCACGCATCGGGCTCGCCGGAGTTTCTTCCAAGAAAACGCTCTGCGCTCGCTTTTCTTCCTTCGCGGCGTATTCTCACCCCGCACGAGAATCCGCGTCGCTGAAGAATTATGTCAGTTCGGCTCTCGATTCGGAGCTGCTGCGAATCGGCCCACGGGCACCCACCGCGCGCGCTACGCCTTCAATCTTTTTATATTTGAGTCTTCTCTCCTTCACTAGCTCCACCAAACTACTGACCATTGCGAACACACTGCTCAACGCGCTCCAACGCGCCGCATTCCCCGCAACAACTTTTTCTTCTCCTACTCTCAACGCCGCTGCTTCGCGCTACACACACACACACACACACGAAAGTTCTTTCTCTCTCGCTCGTCCGCACGCTCCGCGCGTCTCGCGCTCTCTCACCGCGACGCTTCCCGCAATCATTCGCAATACCGATGTTGCGGCGCGCTCCTCTCGACACGCGACAACCAACGAGCAAAAAACAAACGTACCAGCGCGAGGGAGGGAGCCAGAAAAATAAAACTCATCAGCTTGTCTTTTTATTTCTTTATTCGGTTCAGATATATATAAACTACGAGGCTATATATAGATCGACAGCGGTGGTTCCGGCAGAGTCCCTACTCATCAAATTATCCTCATCGCAGTTATTCACAGCATTTTCCTTTTTTTCTTCCCCCTTTGTCGCCATTTTGGAAATAAAAGCCACAAACGAGTCTTTGTGCTGCGAAACGCTCGTGTGTGCCAATTATTCCGATTTACGCAGCAGTCTCCGAAAAACCTCGATGAAGCAGCATCGATTCGCGGCTGATCAAATATCAAATGCAACGTTCGCGCGTAGTAATCCTCGATCGACTATATTCCGCGGTTGCAATTCAAGCGCCAACATTTCAAACTGAGTCACGAAGAAAAATGCACCAGAGACAACACGCTGTAGAGCCAATTAGTCGTTTTGTTATCTGGCGCGTAAAAAAAAGCACGAGCGCTGTTTTACCGACCGTTGGTAACGTAGAAAAATCGCGAAAAACTGTTTCTGCTTTTTTTCTCTGCACAGAATGCAGATCTCTGCTTTTTTCTCTACGCAGAATGCGGATCTCTGCATTTGTCTTCAATGCCCAGCTGTCCTAAGATCGTCGACCTTGTCTCTGATGGACCGAGACGACGGACGGCTGTCAGTGGATTATTTGCCGGTCCAATTTCGTTCAACGATTGTTAGTGTGAGTTTGCTGAGAATTTCGTAACGTTTGAGCCTGTTTTTTGGGTTCAATGAATTACTTCTTGCGGGAATGATTGTCAAAGATTTGTCATGAGTTTTTGGAAAAAAATCTCTAATGACAGTTTCGAACAGACATAACCTCTAATGCCTCCACGTCAAAAGTCGCAACTCCCTGCAATTGTTGGAGTACACTGTATTTTTTATTGCGATGTTTGAGCGATTCTTGGCGCGGAGTGAAAAATCTAGTGCTGACACGATCCCCACAAATTATTCCATTTTTCGTGAAATTGTTTTTCAACGTCGATCGAATTTTTTTTAGAAAAATGGTCGTCCGACAGTACGACGAGGAGCTCAAATACCTCGAGAAAATCAACGATCACAGTTGGCGCATAAAAAAAGGCTTCCAGCCGAACATGAAGGTCTTTTTTCGATTTTCTTGTTTTCTCAATTTATGGTACTTGGAAATTTTAACACTCCTCGCATTCCATTGAACAAACAAGGTCGAAGGCGTTTTCTACGTTAACAAAACTCTGGAACGCTTGATGCTGGAAGAGCTGCGAAATTCCTGCAGGCCTGGACAAGTCGGAGGCTTTTTGCCCGGCGTCAAACAAATCGCCAACGTCGCAGCTCTCCCGGGAATCGTCGGCAGGTCCGTCGGCCTGCCGGACATCCACTCCGGCTATGGCTTCGCTATAGGTCCGCGAAGTTTTATTCCTTGCCAATATTTTTCATCCTCGTACTCGTAATTACTGCGATCTAACGATTCGACCTCATTGTCATAGGAAACATGGCGGCTTTCGATATGAACGATCCGCAGTCCATCGTTTCTCCCGGCGGCGTAGGATTCGACATAAATTGCGGAGTTCGTCTTCTTCGAACGAATTTGTTTGAGAAAGATGTTGCTCCCGTAAAGGTACGTCGAAAATGAGAGAAATTTGATGAATTACCCGGTCGAGTACACACTTGGGTCAAATTGACCCGAAATTTTTTTTTGCGCCAATCGATCGGTTTTCGCAGGAAACGAACGTTCCCGCTTTTAGTTTTCGTCTACGAATTAATTTGGGGCCAGAAAACGTGGTTTTTGATTTTTACGAAAAATGTGGCTGCAAAAAAAAAAAAAAATCGAAAAACGCTTAAAATTTGGGAATTTCGGATTTTTGTCAGGAACAAATCGCTCAGAGCTTGTTCGATCACATACCCGTGGGTGTAGGATCCAAAGGCATCATCCCAATGAATGCGAGAGACTTGGAAGAGGCTCTGGAAATGGGGATGGATTGGTCATTGAGGGAGGGCTACATTTGGGCAGAGGACAAAGAACACTGCGAAGAGTATGGAAGAATGTTGAATGCTGATCCTTCCAAAGTTTCCATGCGAGCAAAGAAACGTGGGCTTCCTCAGGTACGTCGAAAATGAACGATGAAACGATCCTCCTTGAGGAAAAGGAGGCTCGAAATGTGAATTTTTCGTAATTATGCAGTATGTTGAATTTTTCCACGAAAATTTCGATATTTCTGAAAAACAAAATTTTGAAAATGAGAAAATGAAAAAAACTGCGGCCCCTTTGTGAATAAAGAATCGGACGCATTACAGTTGGGAACTTTGGGTGCTGGCAATCATTACGCTGAGATACAAGTCGTGGATGAAATATACGACAAATTCGCAGCCTCGAAAATGGGAATCGAAGAGAAAGGTCAAGTTTGCGTGATGATACACTCGGGCAGTCGAGGCTTCGGCCATCAAGTCGCAACTGGTAAAATTTCCGCTCCCAAATGTTGGCAAAAAATGATTGAATTTTCTTTAAATTCTTTTTCATCGTGTAACCAACGTTCCAGACGCTCTCGTGCAAATGGAGAAAGCAATGAAACGCGACAACATCGAGACCAACGACAGGCAGTTGGCGTGCGCTCACATCCATTCGCAGGAAGGTCAAGATTACTTGAAGTCGATGGCAGCAGCTGCAAATTTCGCATGGGTTAACAGAAGTTCCATGACTTTCCTCAGTCGTCAGGTGCACTAAAAACCCAAAACCCATGAATTTCCACTCCCCAGACATTTTTCCAACTATTTTTCTATTTTTCGATCGTTTCTTTCGGAACAGGCGTTTGCCAAGCAATTCCACATGTCGCCGGATGATTTGGACATGCATGTCATCTACGACGTTTCTCACAACATCGCCAAAGTTGAGGAACACATGGTGGACGGAAAACCAAGAACTTTGTTGGTCCATCGAAAGGTATAGAAAATAAACACAAATGCCAAACTTTAAGTTTTCGTGCCAAGAAAGTTTATACCAAATTTTGGAAGAACCCAGTCGTTCTGTGATCGTAGTACCTTAATAAATAAATAAATATATAAATAAATAAATAAATAAATAAATAAATAAATAAATAAATAAATAATTAAATAAATAAATGAATAAATAAACAAATAAATGAATAAATAAATAATTAAATAAATAAATGAATAAATAAACAAATGAATGTATAAATAAATAATTAAATAAATAAATGAATAAATAAACAAATAAATGAATAAATAAATAAATAATTAAATAAATAAATAGATAAATAAATGAATACATAAATAAATAAATAAATAAATAAATAAATAAACAAATAAATAAATAAATAAATGAATAAATAAATAAATATTTGATCTAAATCATAAATTTCAAATTCAAAAAATCTGAAAGAATTCATCGTCAATCTTCACACCGTACTTTTTGAGTGAAAATAGAAATTTTTTTCTCTTCCTTATTTTTAACAATTTAACTAAAAAAAAAAAAAAAAATTGATCGTTCCAGGGCTCGACTCGAGCGTTTCCTCCTCATCATCCCCTGATCCCGGTGGATTATCAGTTGACTGGACAGCCGGTCCTCATAGGTGGCACGATGGGAACGTGCAGTTACGTTCTGACCGGAACTGCTCAAGGAATGCAAGAAACTTTCGGCTCGACGTGTCACGGAGCTGTACGATTATTTCCCATCTCGTTGCTAGTCAATCCTCAAAATAAAAAATCGTGAAATTAATTTTCTTTGGAAAAAAAAAATTATTTTCTTGATATTGTTTTTTTTTTTTTTTCCAGGGTCGCGCTCTGTCCAGAGCCAAGTCCCGTAGAAATTTGGACTACCAGCAAGTCCTCAACAAACTCGATCAGCTCGGAATATCGATCAGAGTCGCATCACCAAAATTGGTGATGGAAGAAGCTCCGGAATCTTACAAAAACGTAACCGACGTTGTGGACACTTGTCACGCAGCTGGAATTTCAAAAAAGTGTATCAAACTCCGACCCATCGCGGTAATTAAAGGCTGAAATTGTTAATTTCGTAAAAACTAGATGAGATTTTGCATTTTTTTCATCCTGCTTCCAATTTTTCTCTGAATCGATTCCCTACGTTTGCTTCGTGAAAAAAAAAATGAAGGAGCTTCGACTATACACAAATTAAAAATAAAAAATAATAAAAATCGATACCGTCCAAGTATCTTGTCGAAATACAGCAAAGCTTCGGACGTTTTATCGTTTATTTTTCAATCAACTGACGCAGCAATCGGACTAAATCCATAAGCGATGACACTGGGCTTTTTCGTCGAAACGAACAAAGAAAAACCATTTTTCGTGGTAAAATCATGGTTGGAATAATTTGATAAAATTTTAGTTGGATTGCGAATCGTGATGGAAAATTCGGCAAGAATCTCGCTTTTTGGAATAATTGCATCTGCGATAATTATGTAAGTATTCTTCATTCTTTACCTTCAACTCTAGTTCCCGTTGCAAATTGATCCGCGAAATAGAAAAATTGACGCGGAGTATCGAGTCACTTCGAAATTTGCCGAAATTATCGATATTTCGCTGTTTACGATTGAGTCAAAGTCTAAAAACGCGTGTACGAATAAATTTAGCATTGTGAGCGAAAAGAAAAAACGGTGGCAAATAAAAAACTCTTGGAGCGCTCGAATCAATTTAAATTTCAATAAGTTATTAGTCAATAAGTGCAACATCGTTGTATCGAGGACGAATTTTCCAAAAAATTGTACTGCCCGAATTTCCGTTTATTTTTGTTTTATTTGATTTTTTATTTTTCATAAAAAATTGAGGGACCGCAATAAAGTTGCGAAGGATTGATAATCATTTATCTCCTGTTTGCAAATGAAAAACACTCCGTTGAGCTCGTTCTTGAAGGTCGGAAAACTTCTCGTTGCGAACTGATGAAAGTTGGCGATAAAACACGAGAGAGATAAGAGAGAGCATTGACCACGAGCTAATGGTTTCCATGGTTACGCCAGAACGCTTGGAACGTAAACACAAAACATTGAAAATGTCCGATGACAGTCGATGTCAGAGTTCCGCGATGCTCGGACGTGTGATCGTCCGATTAAAAAAATGACGCCGAGACTAAAAATACCGGATGCGGTACAGCGTTATTTATTTTTCGTTAACAAACCGACATTTTTTTAAATCCTTACAAAGACAAGAATAAAAAGGTTGACGATCGCAACGAAAAAATTCAACGCACTTGATCGATCTCCCAACGCTACGACTCAATAGTTGATTCAAATTCTCAAGTGTGCCAGATAGAAATTCCTTTTGTAATAAATGGAGGAAAGTGCGATTGATGGAGGGGCTGTCTCGTTGTCCAATGGATTGAGAAACAAATTGCCACCTTGGCTCGTGGAAATGACCGAGTAAGTGTGTTTGAAACAAAAGGCTCGAATGTTTTTTTTTTTATATTTTCTATTAATTTTGAATTTTATTTTGTTTTTCATCCAAGAAACGTCCGGAGATTGAACCAACGGGAGGATTACAGTTCGTTACCCGTTGGGACGTTTGATTTCGATGACAAATTGGCAGGCACCACGTACAACTCGTGCAGTGAAATCTCAAACAAAGAACAAGACACTTCGTGAGTTTATATAAATATTCCTTCACATGGCGATTTCATAATAATTGTAACGAACTGTACGTTTTACTTTTCCAAAAAGAAAAAGAAATAGAGCGATTTTCAAACTCGTAAAATTCAACGACATCGACGACGATTTGATACCGAAAACATATGCAAAAAATTCTTCGTCATTAAACGATGAACGAGTCAATGTTTCGAATGAGTTCAGTGACGATGGATCGGAAATGGGAAAAGAATTACACATCAAAGGCCATGGGCTCGAAGATTTGGGGAAACGTGATCGGTACGTTGGAAATAGCCTCGTCGAGAATCATCCTGAGTCACGAATAAAATGGGACGACAGTGATACGAGGAGTAAGACGAAAAACCGTAGAATGAAATCGTCCGAGTGGCGACCCTTCAAAATGATTGATTCGAGGGATATCTTGAGCGAAGAATCGCGATTGGAAAACAAACGAAGAGAACGAAGAACGTCGTTGTGGGAACTGAAGTATGACAAAAGCATAGAAATAACAGGCGAACCGATTGTCAATTATTTCGATGGAAAAACTTCACGAAAAGTAGAGGATGTTCCCATAGGTAAACAAAAGGAAACGAATTTTATTTTTCATTTCCTTTTCGTTGAAAAAACGTTGAAAATTGCAAAGAGATTATTTTTGTTGCTCAATTTTCTCAAAATATTCGCAGGAGTCGTCAGAAGAAAACTGGACTATCTGGCTGGAGTTGTACCTCGTGAGAAAATCCCAGGAGTGGATGACAAACTGGGAGAAGCTTTCGGAAAGCTTGTCCTCGAAGGTTCGCGAATAAATCCTCTGGAAAAATCTCGTTCGAGTAATAACAAGAATGAAAAAAGTGCCAACAAAGCATCGAGGCTTGGCAAGCATCTTTATCATTATGAGCGCTATCCACCAAAAGGTAGGCAAGTGTGATACGATTCGAATTCGATGTAACGCCCTGAAGCAAATATCATTGAATAAAGATGATTTTTCTCCATCAAATTTTCTCTTATGTCGCCAAGTTTTGACAGTGAGTCAACCCCCAACATTAGCGAGTGTTTTCCAATGTAGACTTGAAGGGCAAAGGGGTAAAGCAAAAAATTGTTCTGGGGTCTTTCTAGATAGTGGTCATAGCGAGGAATTCATTGTCCCTGAATTGCCAAGGGGCAAACATTTGACCCTCGATATTTTGAGCACTTGGGGCGACAAACATTTCGTTGGCCTAAGTGGCATTGAAATATTTTCGGCTTCGGGCGAATCTGCAATTGTCAGTGAAGTAAGTTTTTTTTATAATTTCCATAATTTCGTTTTAAAAAACGATTTTTTTTTTCTTGTCGAAATTCTCGTTTGCACCAACGTCGATGAGGATTAAATCTTGAGATTTACTGAATTTTTCAAACGATTGCTCTCCTCTCAGATTAAGAGGGAAGATCCGGAAAAATCGAAACAGAGCTCGGAGTACACAATCGAAGAAAGAACAGTTGGAAATTTAATAAATGGAGTGAATCGCACGAGAGACGATTTGAATATGTGGCTCACACCGTTTACCGAAGGAAATCATCATTACGTTCACATGACCTTTCGCGATGTAGTCAATGTCGCTCTAATTAGAATATGGGTAAAATATCGATTTCACAGGCTCATGGAAAAGTGATTTTCTATTACGGTTCACTGCACACAGGCAACCGTTTTTTTTTTATTGACCCAATCGACGTTGCTTACGAAATGTAACATATTTTAATTTTTTTACGGGTGGGGGTTAATATTACGAATAACCAAATTGTCGAACAGCTAATGATTCGGAATTTTGGTATCCATAAAATTAAATAAAAGAACAGTAAGAAAGTCGAAATGAAATTTTTCAAATGACTAAAAATTCGAAATACAAAATAGCGAACGTCAAAAATGGCGAACGTCAAAACGGCGAGCGCCAAAATAACGAATTCTATTCTATTCTATTCTATTCTATTCTATTCTAGCGTTCGTTATTTTGGCGCTCGCCGTTTTGACGTTCGCCATTTTTGACGTTCGCTATTTTGTATTTCGAATTTTTAGTCATTTGAAAAATTTCATTTCGACTTTCTTACT
>JBAJMU010000009.1:10406036-10427849 GCA_037952995.1 Hyposoter didymator | reverse complement strand
TTTTTTTACGAAATCTAGCACATTATTCATCACCGGGAAAACTAGCACATTTCCAATCATTCCCCGAAAGCTAGTACATTTCAGGTTTTGACGCGAAAACAAACACGTTTGGATATGAACCTCGAAAACTAGCATTTTTCAGTTTCCACCGCGAAAACTAGCATGCTGTTTTCGCGGTGAAAACAAAAACGTGCTGGTTTTCGTGGTGAAAAATGGAACGTGATGGTTTTCTTGGCGGCATTGAAAACGTGTTGATTTTCGCGGTGAAATCCGAAATATTCTGATTTTCGCGGTGAGACTGTAAAATCGCTAGGTTTCGTAAGAATTTTGGATCATGCTACTTTTCGTAAGGAGCGTCGCAATAAACTCGATTGTGCATCGAGGGTTGAATGGAAAAATTCTAAAAATCCGAGAATATCTTTCGCGTTTTCGATGCGCAATTCACACTTTTTGCAATCGCATTTGTTCTTCTGGTTTTCGTTTGAAAGAATTTATTGAGAAATGATTTTTTTGGCAACACTCAAGTTGAATTTATGAATCGTTCAGATTTCATATTGTTTTAGAATTACAATAAATCAAGGATTCATTCCTACCAAGGTGCCAAGCATATACTGCTTATACTGGACGACGTATTGATATTCGATGGGGAAATAGCTCGTGCGTCCGGTGATATAATCGGCAGTGTCGACACGTTTGGTGATGTGATTAGACCATTTTTTTCTCCTTTTAACAGAATAGTTTCGAGTTTTAAAAAATAAAAAATAAAAATACGTCGTTTTTCTTGCAGACAATATTGTTCACTACGGACGAAGAGATTCTCGAATCGATTTCCAGAAACGATGAAACTTTTTTCTCCGTTGAGGATAAATTTGATGGATCATTGGAAAGGGAGGTCGAGAGACCCATCACCGGAGCTACGGATATCAGCGTAAGTTTGTTCTTGAAAAAAGTTTATCATTTGCAAGATTTGTGAATTTATAAAGAAAATTATTTGGTGGAATTTTTTTTTTTGTTTTTTTTTTTTTGGTTTTTCGATAGATCGCGGATGCTGACGATGCTGCGGCGGATGATAAACTGAGCGAGACGAGCACGAGCGAAAGGAATACAATGTCAATTGCGTGTAAAGAGATCAGACTCGTATTGTTATCGAACTGGGGAAATTATAGCATGATGGGTGAGTGTTGAATGAAGATTATGGCTCATTATCACGTGACATAATTCGATGGATTCAATTGTTTATCTAATTAACAAGGTCTCAATGGAATTGAAATAATCAACGACGAATATACGCCTGTGACTCTGTCTCGAGCTAATTTGGAATGCAATCAGGGCAATGAGAATCTAACGAGACTCGTGGACGGAAATAACTTGACCACGGATCACAATTACATGTGGTCGATTAATTATGGAATCGACAGAAAAGTCGTGTTGACCGTGAGCTTCAACGTCGAGACTTATCTCACGGGGATGAGATTTTGGAATTACAATAGTTCCATGGATTTATCTTTTTGCGGAGTAAAAATCATCTTCTTCGTTATTTTACACTGAAAAGAAAATTTTGTTGGAAAAGATCGATATTTTGTTCAATACGTCCAGCTAAACGTTTTTTTGAATAAACCCAAAAATTGTGTCATCGCAGCAAGAAATATTCTAGAAAGTCTCCGCGGACGCTAATTTTTGTGGTTCCAATCGTAAATTTAGCTGACAATTCCATTAGGAACCAAATATACTGCGAAAATAGCGAAAATTTTGAAATAATAAAAAAATATTTAGTTCACCATGTTCAACAAAATATCGACGATTTTTAACAAAATTTTATTTCCAGTGTATTATTTCATCATCAATTTTTCACCATTATTTTCAAATAATTCCTTCAATTTCACCAGGTCAAGCAAGTTCTCGTCGAGTTGGATGGAAAACCTTTGTTCGACAAGGATTTCGGGGGATTCCTTCTGCGAAGAGCTCCCGGTCATTGCCAATATGATTTTTCTCAGGAAATTAGTTTTATCAACAAACCTGTGCATCCCGAATGCACTTTGGGATTCGCCGTTTCTAGTCCTCGCCAAAACAAACTATTTGCCGGTAACTTTACGTTGAAAAGAGATTCGAAAAGACAAAAGATATTCGCCTCGTTGAGAAGCAACGAAAACTCATCATTTTTGAATGAAGAGCGCAAAATTTCCTCACATTATTTGTCAACAATAGCGCGACAGTCTTTTTTGCCATTCGTAAACCAAATTTACAAAAAAAAAATTAGAAAAACTGCAGTAATTTTTGAAATAATGAATAAAAATCTATTTTTCATTGTTTCGTAATGATGGGAACTTGCGACGTGTGCAGATTCAGCAAACATAGACTACGAAGCTCCGGCGATGCCTCAAGGTTTTGTGTACCAAATAATAATATTCTCAACATGGGGAGATCCTTATTACGTTGGTCTGAATGGGATAGAAATATTTGACTCTGATGGAAATGGAATTGACTTGACGAGAGACAGTGAGTTAATTTTTCCATGGAAAATTAAATTCCAACTTTTGCAATGTTTGGCGCTCGATTCATCGACGATTTGATGTTCGATTCAGACATAGCGGCTTATCCCGAAAGTGTAAATATTATCGAAGGGATAGAGAATGATATTCGTACGCCGGAAAAACTCATCGACGGTATTAACAATTGTGACGACGGACAGCACGCCTGGCTCGCCCCGATTTTACCAGGAGAAGTGAGCAAATGAAAAACCTGCTCAATTTTTTATTAGATGTCGAAAAACTGATGGGATTTGTTTTTTTTTCAACAGACGAATCGAATTTACGTAATCTTTGATGCTCCGGTGAGGGTGTCAGCCATTAAACTATGGAATTATATGAAAACTGTGCAGAGAAGAGTGAAAGAATTTGGTGTAAGTAAAACGAGCATTTTTCCGCTTCCTGTTCCGAAATTATGTTTTTTTTGTTTCGAATATTGTGAATTTTTGTTGGGGATTTCGGTGTCTCGATGGAGAAACTTTTGTAATAACCTCAAAAAATCATTTCTGAGGATCACTAAACACTGTTAAGTCGCGTTTTGTAGATTTTGGTAGACGATCTTTTGGTGTACAATGGGATACTCGACGTCAATTGTCCAGACGGAATTGTTTATTTCAATAACGAAAATAACAATAGCGATAAACAAGAATGTGGCTCGCAATGGTGAATAATTGAAAACTTTTGAAAAACCATTTTCCACGGATCTGAGAAAAAATCGTGAATATTTTTGGGTTTTATAATTTTACCAGCTCGAACGATGACATACGATTGGTGAACATGGAACGGAGCGCAACATCAGCCGGTGATTTTACTCCTGATCCGTATTTACGGCCTCACACGTCGTTGCGACCTCGATCGAAATATCATCGCTCTGCGTGAAACTATTCACAACTCATAGCTTTTAGAGTCGGTGTCGTATACAATTTTTTGTAATGTGGAATAAAGAAAAACATGAAGGGAAATCGCTGACTCGTCTCCATATTTTCCACTCCGATAGAACAAGCGACGAACGAAACAGTCAGCAGAAAAAGTGGAAGAGCAAAACAGCGCGTGATATTTAAATTTCTCGGAACGACCCGAATGTTTCCGAACTCTGTGGTCGCGAGTCTTGATACTGTTGCCGGAAGCGCACGATTCGCATCATGTGTACTCGCGGTACTCGCGCAGCATTAATTTTATAAATCATCGATACGATTGGGAAACTGTAATATTTCAAGCGTCACTATATATACGATATCATATTATTGACAAGGCGAATAAAGCGTCGTCGATCATATTGTCTGGTGGGTGATGCGTAATAATGATCGTCTCTCTGTTGATCCCGCCATTATCTCACACACCCCCTCCCCTGCATACGAATCAGATAATCGTGGTCAGCTGTGCTTGACAGACGAACCGAGTGTATCATCAGGCGTCCGCGAAACTTAGCCTCAACGGCATCGTCGAATATGTGACAAAAATTGAAGTTTTTTTAACATTCGGGATAAAAAAAAGCCGAAACGCGTGTAAAGTTTACAAAACGACGAAAAAAATGGACAGTATGATGAGCGTGAGGCGTCGCGTTTTCGAGGCGAATAACCCTGCACTTTCTTCGACTTTGTTATCAATTTGTAGAGGCAACACACACGCACACAGAGTCCAATGAAATTAAAAAAATACTGAACAAAAATTAAGTACGAAGGAAGCTTCGTAAACGTCCTGTGATCGAGAAACTTGATAGAAATTTACAAAATGGAAATTTTGAATAGTCAACTGGAAATACCAGAAAAATACATGGAACTGAGCGACGGCAAAATTTGTGCAACCGTTCATAGAAATTGGTTGGCTAATTTGTGGACCGTCGGTCCGGTCCAATTTTTACTTCACGATCGCTTGTCCATGGATGAGATCGCCGCTGGACCGTCGCTGGAGGATTTAGGTCCCAATTGGACCAGAATATATATCAGGGTAAGCACACACTTGTCCGACGCTGCAAATTGCATAATTCCGTTGTTAATAAATAAAAAAAATCACGTTCCTACAGATTTATGAGAAACAGAACAAAAATGCCATCCCGTTGCCGAGGGACAGACATTCCATCAGCGCCAAAGTGCAACCGGAGCTGACTTTTGCCCAATTGTTGCGTTACGTAGCAGAAACAAATTACAGGAACTTGTGGAAGGAATCGTACAAGAAATATTACAGTGAGTAAAGATTTTTATCGTTTCTATCGTTTCTATCGTTTCAATTTGCTGCTGGACTCGCGCCGATGCAACGAATAGAATTATGTTTTGCACGACATGAATTTTTGTCAAATTATGGAAATTGAGCGTAGAAAGAAATTCAGCTCCGCAGTTTCGAACTCGACAAATTCGGCCACAAAGCAAATGTAGCAAAGATGAATTTGTCCCACGGCATGTTGGTAAAAAAAAAAGGGTGGGGGTTAATATTACGAATAACCAAATTGTCGAACAGCTAATAATTCGGAATTTTGGTATTCATAAAATTAAATAAAAGAAAAGTAAGAAAGTCGAAATGAAATTTTTCAAGTGACTAAAAATTCGAAATACAAAATAGCGAACGTCAAAAATGGCGAACGTCAAAACGGCGAGCGCCAAAATAACGAATTCTATTCTATTCTATTCTATTCTATTCTATTCTAGCGTTCGTTATTTTGGCGCTCGCCGTTTTGACGTTCGCCATTTTTGACGTTCGCTATTTTGTATTTCGAATTTTTAGTCATTTGAAAAATTTCATTTCGACTTTCTTACTTTTCTTTTATTTAATTTTATGAATACCAACATTCCGAATTATTAGCTGTTCGACAATTTGGTTATTCGTAATATTAACTCCCACCCAAAAAAAACACTACTAACCACACAATACGAAAACATACGTGGAAGGCTCGTGAAGATCGAGATTATTATTTGTAAAAATGGCGTTTGTCGCACGATGAATCACGTCGTTTGAAAAATGTTGTATATATGATGAAACAATTGGACGATTTAAATGATTTGAATGAAATTGACAGGCTTGTGGAACTCTTGGGAACAGAAAGAACAATCGTATGCGATTCCGAGTAGCAGTGACGTAGCGGTAATGCGAGAAGTATTGTCTCGTATGTACGGTTGTTCCCTGATAAAGATTCGCAATGGTCAAGTTATCGCGGTGAATCCACGAGCATCGAGTACTTCGCACTGCAATTTATTGCCAGCGTTGCTCGCTGTAGAAACCCCTGCGGCCTTTATGGTATTTCACGAACAAACAGCTCGGTACTCGTTACAAGAGTGAGTGCCATTTTTATTTTTCACAGCGACGAGCTAATTAATATGTTATTACGAATAAGAGTTGAGAGTTTCTAGCTTATGAATGTTTATTTCAGATGCGTAATGTACAGTCCTGCCGCTTTGTCCATGAGCTACGGCAAGCCCCTTTTCCTCATATACCAACTTTTACGCTTGTCGCGAGATCTTTACGATCAGGGCCTTGCTTTGGGCGAGATAACTCTCGGGGACATTTTGATAATGGATAATTTTACAATTCAGGTGATTTTGAAACGTTTGCTATATTTTCTATAGACAATGTTGAGCATCATGTGTTTAGAATTTTAAAAAACCACAAATAACTCTTTTGATTGTTGGGAGAAAAGTTTTATTATCGGAAAGTAGAAACCGTTCGAATTGCTCATGTGTTTTTGTTTTTTGTCCAGGTAATGCCAAAATTGAGCGACAACATTTACCTCAAATCGGAATTCGAGAGCGAGCATTCGACAACACGAGAAAATAATTCGTCACCGTTGCAACAAAAGAAAACAGCAAGTCCGTCGAAACTCGGTGCGACATTTGGAAACGGTGAATTCGGACGCAGCGAGAGTATCGCTAAGCTTTGCGAATTATGGCTCCATGGTCATATAAGCAATTTCGACTATCTCACAGCATTGAACAATCTCGCTGGCAGGAGATACGGTGATCCCAGTTGTCATCACGTTATGCCATGGGTCACGGATTTCAGCTCACGTTGCGGCAGAAATTGGCGTGATCTCACCAAGTCCAAGTTTCGACTGAACAAAGGCGACAGACAGTTGGACCTCACCTTTGACTCGCAAACGATCGATGCAAGTTTCGTATTTTATTTTATATTCGGCAACAACAATTTCAATATTCTCTGCTTCGTCTCCCCAAATTTTCATTATTAACCCTCCGAGTGCATCGTAGAAGTGCATCTTGGGTCAATTTGACCCAAGGCGTTTTTCAAATCGTTGTATTCCGGTAAATATCCATTTTTTCGTTGTTTTTTTTGTTTTTTCGTCCGTGGACAAGTTTTTCGCAGTGAATTATTCACATTTGATTGCATCAAATTCATTTTTATACGAGAACGAAAATTACGTTCGAAAAAATTCGTTTCCATCAAATGCCAAACTATCGGTGACTAAAATTTACTTTCCACTGTGCAGGTCGGACATCACGTATCGGACGTTCTTTCCGAAATAACGTATTACGTCTACCTATCGCGACGTTACACAAAATCGGTATTATGTAAGCACGTCAGATCGCATTGGGTGCCTTGGGAATATCCGGTATCGATACAGAGGCTTCACGAATGGAGCCCGGACGAATGTATCCCGCAGTTTTTCACAGACCCCAGTGTTTTCAAGGTAAAAAAACTAGGGGTGTGCGAATAGTGATCGAATCGAATCGAATCGAATATTGAAATTCGATTCGATTTTCGAATCGAATATTCGATGAATCGAATATTCGATTTTTTAGTCGAATATTCGATTTTTGAATCGAATATTCGATTTTTTAGTCGAATATTCGATTTTTGAATCGAATATTCGTCGAATTTTCGAGTATTCGATAAATTTCCGAATATTTGATGAATTTTCAATTCGATTTTCGAATAGAATATTCGAGCAATTTTCAAGTATTTCTTAAATTTTCAAATATTTGAATATTCGAAAGAAAATCGAGTATTCGAAAGAAAATCGGATATTCGAAAAAAAATCGAATATTCGAAAAACAATCGAATACTCGAAAAAATCGAATATTCGGTTTGAAATTCGAATCAAACAATTCGATTCGATTTGATGCCGAATATTCCAAGTTTTCAAATATTCGCACACCCCTAAAAAAAAACGTTTTGTTACCGAAAGAAAAATGAAAATGTGGAATTTATAAAACAAAACGGGCATTGCCTTTGATTATGTTTTAATTTTTAGTCAATTCACGAGGATCTGCCGGATTTAGAGATTCCAAGTTGGGCCCGATCACCCGAAGATTTTATTGAAAAGCATCGAGAAGCGTTGGAGAGTCTGTACGTGTCCGAGCGGCTGCATCACTGGATCGATTTGACATTTGGTTACAAGTACGAGTGAAATTTTCGTTGTATTGAAAGTGAAGGGAAAGAATGTGGGAAGAATAAAGGAATAAAAATGTTTGAAACTTTGAAATACAGATTGTCGGGAATCGCAGCAATAAAATCGAAGAACGTGTGCCTTCAGTTGGTCGACAATCATACGAGTCTCACGAGTTCAGGAGTTGTGCAGCTTTTCAGTCAGCCTCATCCTCAGAAGATCGTGCCTTCGCCTTACTGGAGTAAAATGCCACCGCGTCTGAGAAACTCGGCGTCAAATCCGAAAATAACGAGTGAGTGGAGAATCTTAACGAATTGCAGGGACGATTGAAAGGAGTGAAAAAAAAAAATGGTGCATTGTTGACAGAAAGCGAAAGATCGGGCGAGAGGATAAGCGAGGACGACGAGGGTCACAGCTCCGGAATGGACGAGGAAGAGTCTCCGGTAACAACGCTGAACGTCGCAAGATCATCGCCATTAGCTCTGAGTCGTTTGTTGAGTCGGTCAAGAGGGTCGCTGCTGTCGGTGGACGAGACTTCGAACAAGCCGGAAAAGTCGACGACACAGATGATAGTTTTGCCAAAGGATTACAACCCGGTAGCGGCGATAGTCCAAGTAGAGACGACGCATGCTTTTATGAACAGAGTTTTGCATCGGGCGTACAAACCGGAGTTTTCGCATCACGGTGTAATAGCGAATTACAAGCAGATGGTGGCTTGCGGTAGAATGAAGGAACAGCAGATAATCGGTTGTTTGATCGTGGAGATATTTTTAGCAGGAAAATTTCGTGCTAGTTGGAACACAGGCCGAGTGTCATTTGGAAATCGAGTGGAAACTTGTCTGAACGTGTTGAGAAGGAGCTCGGAACCACTGCCGCGATGTGTGCGAAACGCGGTAGCTCTTTTGCTGCAAATCGACATAGTGCCTCGAAGTTATGGGATTATTAATGAGCTTGGGGAGTCGGGGAAAGCGGCAAGCATGGGAAACTTTCGTTATCCGATGGTGACGTGCATGGGTTTGCCTCCGCCGTCGGCGCATCAATTTTTGCAGCCTGTACTCTCCGGCAGCCTTTATCCTTCGTCCAAGTATTTCCAGTGTCTTTTCAATCTCGTGGAAATGTTGCAAGAATACAACGACCTCGTGCGTCAATTAAATTATTCGCTGCAGGAGGAAGAAGAAGGAGGAGGAGGAGGAGGAGGAGGAGAGGGCGGTACGATGAAAACGAAAATTCGTTATTTGTGCAAAATAAGCGAATGCAAGGTCAAGGCGGTGGCTCGTGAGCTTGATAAACTACTGCCGCAGGCTGGTGCCAATGCGACGGAAACGTGTCTCCAGCTGATCGTTCCTCACGTCCAACAAATAATGAAGGAACCTTACAGCGCGGTATTAGCCGCTTGGTATCTCTTCGATCCCATCGCCAAAGCTCTGGGTCCTCGTGAAACTTGCAATACCTTTTTATCCTCGATTTTGCGATTGTACGAGAACGGCTCCGTAATGGATAGCCTTTGTTTGACGGACGTTTTGCCTCCGGGCTCGTTAGCAAAGTTCCGTACCATGAGACTCTACCATCGCAGCTTCCTCCTGAAGCTCATGGTGCGTTTGGGTCTCCGAAGATTTCTCGACAACTTTGTAACTCCGCTGGTCGAAGCGGTCGGTGGTTACAGAGATTATATCCAAGGCTCGTGCTCCTCGAGTCTTCCTCGAAGTGGAAATTTGAAAAGCTGCGATTTGAGCGGCAATTGCGGAGACTCCGAAGTTATTCTCTCCCCGTTGGACGAAGATTCTTCTCTCGATTCCGACAACAACGCAACTTGCGTGTGCGAGCCCGATGACTATTGCAACAAAAGTTCAGCAACGACAACGACGACTCCGATCGTCCTCGAGACCGACATCGAGGAAGTTTTTACAATGGAAACGGAATCGAGTCCATCTCCGTCGGAGAACAATCGGATACCGAGTATCGACGTTCGAGCTGAATTGAGTCTGAATCTCATGGATGATCCGTGCGATGACGCAACGAGAAATTCTCCTCCGGGAAGCATCAAGTCGCCGACGATACCGATCCCTCGGAGATCGGACGGTGGAGCTTCCAAATCGGTTATCGATTTCAACAGCATTGGTTGTCACGTTGGCAGCAAAACTTCGAGCGAAGATATGCCTCTCGGAGGCTCTTACGTAACGGCAAAATCGCAAGGATGCGGTACCAACGATTTTGACGAGGTGGAAGTACAAAAGCGTCTGGTTATCAGGGACGATGAGACGAAATCCGGAATGGATGAGGTCATATCTCCAATGGAAACTCGGACGTATGCTCCTTGCGAGTGCAAAGTCTCGGAAATGAGCGCCGAGTCTGTAATATGGTTGTCGCATCGTTTGGGTCCGGTTTTGACGGCTCGTCATCTCTCGAGAAATCTTCTCCGTATGTTGACGCTCTGTTACGCCGGTCGATTGAATTTGTCGGCGCATAAGCCTGAAAACGGTGATTGGAACGACAACAGACTAGCGGGTGATCTGAACGCTGTCAAAGTGTTGGAATGCTTGACAGCCATGGCCGGTCTCTATGGGGAGCAGATAATTTTGCTTCAGTATTTTGCTCACATGACGGAACTTTTGAGCCTTTGCAAAAGAAAATTGACGCCTAATTTGGAAGGTGGGCTCGTGTCTTCGCTCGCTCTTCTCGTCCACATCGCGCCTTGTCTCAGTGATTCTTTCCTCATGGAAGCTCTTCAGGAAAGCATCGTCAAGTCCATTCTACATCCGACAGTCCGAGTGCTCTCGACGACGAGATACAATTTTCCAAATGGTTCGACGGGGCGCTCAGCATTGGCGGAAAAATATCTCGAGGCGATTTTTACTCTGAGCTCGAGACTCGGAGCTTCGATGACCAAATCACATTTGGCAGTACCGATTCAACGTTTCTTTTTGGCTTTCGACAAAGCTTTCGCCACGAGCAACGACGAAAAATCGCCGTTAGTTCGTTCTTGCAAATGTGAGGTTAAGAGCGAAACTCTATCGGATGAGAATGTGCGACAGAAGGATTGTTGGACTCTGGTCGACAATTCGGGCACGCAATTGCTCTCCGGTGTCAACAGCGAGGTCTCGATCTCGTACTCACCTCCGGTAATTGAAAGCGACGATCTTTCAAACACAGCGAGAAACAAAGCTTTCGAGGAGCTGAGACAAGTGTTTAAGCGTTTTGCTCACAGAGCGTATCTTTTGTTTTATCGTCACGTCGACGAGGAAACGATGGAAGAAATACTGAAGAATCATCGTTTGGTGAGAGATTTGTGTCACGAGTACGAGGCAGAAACGAGGCTGAACGATAACGAGGAAAACGTTAGAGCCGATGACTTTGGTACGCGCGAGGACGAGCCGGAAGAGTGCATAAGCGAAACTTTGAGCAAAGGAATCGGTAGTTTTGGCAATATTTCCGTTGTAGGAAATAGAATCGAGGTACAAAGAGAATCAAGCGGTATACGAATGCAAGGAGGAAGCTCGGAGAACGAGGATAAAAGTTTGAATCGTGAAAACAGTGGGTCATTGAACGGAAGACAATTACGTGGTAATTGGTTGGCTTATTGGGAGCACGAGATCGGACGTCCCGACAAAGATAACAGCTTTAATCTCAAGCAGATAAAACTCCAGAGTTTCGTTGGTCACACGAACAGCATCCGATGTATATATACACTGGACAATGAGAATAGTTTTATGAGCGGTGCGCGTGACAAAACCGTCAAGTTGTGGAGTCTGAGAAGTCAAGGAGATGGCAACACGTCGTCATCGTGTCAGTACACTTATACCGGTCACAAGAAATCCATTCTGTCGCTAACTTTTCTCGAGTCTCTCCGATACGCCGTAACTTGTGACAGCAGTGTCCACTGTTGGGATCCTTTCATGGGCTCGTTGTTGGGATGCCCAGAAAGTACGAGGCCAGCGGCGGTCAACACGTTGGCTGCGAGTCCAGCACCTTCGACCTCTCTTCTCGTCGCAACGACTGACATAACGATAAGAGTTATCGATTGTCGTACTTTTCAGTATGTAAACGAGATGAAAGTCTCGATGAATCCGACTGGTTTGATTCGCTGCATCGCGATCGCTCCCAGTGGTTATTGGGTCGCTCTCGGACAAGCTTCCGGTTTTCTTACCATTCTTGACATTCGTACGGGTCTGATAATCGCTTCGTGGAAAGGTCACGAATGTGAAATATTGCAATTGGAGGCTCTTAACGAAACTACGATTGTCAGTTCCTCCCTCGATCAAACGATCGCTGTTTGGAGTGCCGTCGATGGTAAATTAAAATTCCATCTCAAGGGCGCCACCGAGCCCGTTCATTGTATGGCAATTTATCAACAACAACTCATCTCCGCGACTACCGCCAATAGAATCGGCATTCATACCGCTGTCGACGCAGCCTCTTCTTTCTCCTCCTCAAAATTACGCTCCGATACTTTTCGAGGCGTCATCACTGCTATGGCTGTTTTACCGCTCAACAGATTATTGCTCCTCGGAGCTGACAACGGTGGCATAACTTTGCTATGCTGATCGAAGCAGAAGAATCTCCTCATTCTTACTTGTTCCATCCAAGGAAATGTGAATATTCCTTTCGTATTAATCAAGTGGTAGATCGTGGATCGTGTCAACCGAGTCAATTTAGGTTTTAAGTTTTTCATCACCAATGTAAACTAGTAGAATAATTAAACCGATAACAAAAAACAACATTTACATTTCCCACAATCTTATTCCATCACCGATCATCATTTTTTTCGCAAACTTAAAAAAAAAATATTTTTTTTTTTCGTTACAAAGGAATGAAATGCCAGAAAATACGTGCGATCCTGGGGGAATCGAACACAATGAAAAACGGAGAAAGGACAGAGCGTCCTTACTTTGACGAGACGATAAAAAATTGGTCAATGGTCGATCAGGGATTTAGGAATTGGCGATGAAAAAGAAAATGAGTCATTGTCGTTGTTCAAATTGTACATAAAGACGACTTTTATTTTTAAATACTTCTTGGACACCGATACTTTTGTTTGCGTGTGTTGTGTTGATGCGAATGTATTGTGTATTTTTGTTTGTTCCGTTTTTAACGTTAAATACGTATTCTTCGCTCATTGTAGTTTCTTCATTCTTCCTCGCGCGCGCTTGTGTATCGAGTGTGTGTGTGTGTGTGTCTTAACTGTGTTAATGTAATTCTGGTTAGGCGTTTATGTCAATCATCGTCAGATCATCACTGTTCGTAAATCACCGCATAGGCGCTATATGCTTTCGTTTATTTCGTTTTTTTCGGCATCGTTTTTTTAATTATTAAATATTTAGTGTTTTTTTTTGTTTTTTTTTTGTTTTTTTTTGCTGAGAGTTGAAAATCTCTGTTATTATTTTCTGTTGTTTTCATTAAGTTTTAGGAAAAAATGGTAGCGCAAAACGGTTGGTGAAACCGTGACAGATTTTATTTTTTATTTTTTTTTTTTCTTCGTTTGTTCGTTTCGCTCTTTCTCTTCTGCGTTTTACTACAATAATATGCGATGTCCTCGTGGAGGGATGGACTTGTTAATATATTCTCGATCGATGAAAAAAAAATAAAAATAAAGAGGAGGAAAATGAAATGATAATTATTACACGTAGAATTAATAAATTATATGGCAAAAATAGAGAAAGGTGGCTCGACAATGAAAAATCCATTCCTCCGCGACGACCGACACCGTTTTTTTTTTTGCTTCTTTCTTTTTTCTTCTCTTCAGATCTACATTTTAGGAGTTTAATCTCTGTGCGACTTTGATCGATTCGAGTACAAAATTTCACGACGATTCCCTTCAACATCGAGGCATTTTCTCTCGCGTTGTTTTATTTTCGTTTCAATGTTGCTTGCAAAAATCGTTTCTTTCGAAAGACTAAAGAGTCTCGAGGGTTTATTTCTATTGATGATGGAAATAACGAAATATCGAGCCGCGTCTGCTGACAATTAATTATTCTCTCATCCGCGATCGAACGATTATTGTACAAATTCTTGTTTCTCTTTTGATTCGGATCTCATTTCCATTGTCTCCTTCCGAGTGATGTTTCTTTAGTGGTTGAAAAAAGGTCTAAAAAATGTTTAAATACAAAGTTAACGGAGCCCGAACGCGGCAGCTCTCGACGGATTTGGACAAAATACGTAATCCGTGTGTTTCAAGCGGCCCGGAGCTCGGATCGAGTTTTTACGCTTTCGAGCCAGTCTTACGAGCTTGACCAATTATCTTTTCCCCGCATTCTCTTCCTTTTGCTTCTATAAGTTACTTCGATTCTCAACTTTTTCCTTTTTTTGTTTGTTTCGTTTGCCTTTTCTCTATAATATAATTTAAATGCGGACGTCACGTTCGACCGAGCAACGTTCCACGAAGTAGAAGTAGAAGGAGATGAATGAGACGCACTATCAATAAATCAATCGCTCTCGCTCGCTTTCTCACTCGCTCAATTCTATTTCATCTTCCTTCCACCCAATTGGCTTTCTTCTCGTTCAAAAAAAATTGCGTACACACACACAGACACACACTCGCTCACACAATATTCTTCACTCGTATCTGAACGGCCTAGACGAATAATTAATTCATTAATAATACTATAATATATATATATATAATTAATTGTGATCGGCAGCATCGAATACACGCGTCGGCCGAACGTAAGCAACAATATATACACATTAAAAAGCTTCGTTTACAATTATTATTAATTACTTATTTTTTTGTTCGTTTGTTATTTTTGTAATTTTTTTTTTTTTCTCGAGAAATGTTTTTTCTTGTGTTTCGCGTGGGGGGACGGGTAACGAGAGATAATAGATAAAACGGAGCAATTCGTATTCATTTTCGTCCTTTTTTTCTTCTTTCCTTTTAATTGAAACGTCTTTTGCATTCGCATTCGACT
Source organism: Hyposoter didymator (assembly GCA_037952995.1). NCBI lineage: Eukaryota > Metazoa > Arthropoda > Insecta > Hymenoptera > Ichneumonidae > Hyposoter > Hyposoter didymator. The sequence continues at coordinate 10,413,090 of JBAJMU010000009.1, read as the reverse complement.
TTTTGTGCTTTTTTCCAATTGACAATGTGATCATCCACCGCTAATCATATTTCTATATTCTCGCAATATTTTTTTATTTTCCTCAATGATGCAAAGTCTCGTAATTTACTCTTTTGTATTTTTCCATTTTTGTCTCGTTCGTTTTTTGGTTCAAATCGAATCTGATCAAAGGACACACGGCATGTTGGATGTATTTATTCAGTTTTTTGTTTCTCGTACATGTGGATCAAGGTGGTTGAGCTCTTTCAAAATTCCTTCACCCTCCGAAATGTTGAATTTTTCTCGAAAAAATAAAAAGTTTACGAGATGCCAAGTTTTTCTTCCTTTCCTTTCACCGATGAGGTCCACGAGACTCGAGTGTTTTTTTTTTCAACCACCCTTATTCACACAACAGCCCAAAGGTCTTTGGATTTTCTCTTTTTTCTTGTTTTTTTTGTTTGTTTGTTATAAATACCTAAAAAGCCCTAATACTGCACATATTTTCAATTTTGCATGAATTACGTTATTTCCCCTACTTGACATATTAAAATCAAGAGCACGGTTCCCGTATTCGATTCGTTGGCGATTTTCGTTCGGGCGTATTTGAAAGAATAAATGAGAAAAAGGAAGAAAGTATAAATTGTAATTAGCCACGAGAAGCGAAAAGAATACGACAAGTTGCGTGGTTTTGATTTTTTCAAGTTATTTTTTAATTCAACTCGATAGAAAATCCGTCAGTTGAAATTTTCTTTGATTCGCGAGGCCTCTCGACGAGATAATGACAAGAAAAGAACCGGGCGAACGAGACAAAAGTCTACGTTGTTGGAAAAAGGCTTCTTGATAGAAATATTGTTATAATTATTATCAACATCATTATTATTACAATTACGAAGATTTCTCACGTTTATTTTATTCAATTTTCAAATTCTCATTGTCTCTCGTGATCGTGATATTATTTTTATTTCTTTCTTTCTATGTTTTCATTTACTTTTTTAATCTTCTTTCAATTTCGGCGAAATAATCTGACGGCTCGAGAACAATAATCTCGTTTATCTCGTCCTTCGACCTCTCTGTTTACAACGTTACACAAATATTACATTACGTACGAATGTATAAAATCTCGTTATGGCTAAACGGATGTCGGGGGTCTAAGGGACTTGAGCGATCGAGTCGAGAGAGATTTTACTCTCTAAAAATTCTTATTATCCCTCTTTCTCTCGTTTTGTTTTTTTTTTTTGTTTTTTTCTTGTTTTTCATTTTTATCATTTTTCATTAAATGTTAATTATGACACATTGCAAAGCTCTGCAAGAGCGTATCAAGCACGTTTTCTTCGCTACGATATTTTCTGTTTCGGTTTTATTCATTTTTTTTTCGTTTAAGGTCAATCTCCACATCGACGGATAAGCGAGATTCCCGAAAGCGTATGAAATCTTTTCTTTTTTTTTCTTTTCCTTTCTATTCTGCCGAAATAATTGGACGAAAAATCGAGATTCCGTTGGCTGATTGTTTGAAATACTTTTTAATAATGTGAGAGAAATTCAATGATTTCAAAGTGACAAAGCGGCTCCGCTCAACGAATAGAATCGCTCGGAGTCGCCATCATTTTTTGTTTCGAATCTGAGGTTTTACAAACTATGGCACGTATCCGATAAACAGAGGACGGTACGCAACCGATTTGCATTGAGACTTGGAAAAAACGTGATTTGAATGAATTGTCTGGATATTAATTGAAAAATTGTTTGTTCGTTTTGTGACTGTAATGGGCGAATTATATTGGCGAAATTGGCTTTTGAGTTTTTGTTAACTTGAAGGACTCTAGTTTTTCAACGGGTAGAGTATTTTCTTCATCGTTATCCGTAGCTGTCAAAGGGAGAAGATCGACGCTCCTTACGAAAAGTAGCATGATCCAAAATTCTTACGAAACCTAGCGATTTTACAGTCTCACCGCGAAAATCAGAATATTTCAGATTTCACCGCGAAAACCAACACGTTTTCAATCCCGCCAAGAAAACCATCACGTTCCATTTTTCACCACGAAAACCAGCACGTTTTTGTTTTCACCGCGAAAACAGCATGCTAGTTTTCGCGGTGGAAACTGAAAAATGCTAGTTTTCGAGGTTCATATCCAAACGTGTTTGTTTTCGCGTAAAAACCTGAAATGTACTAGCTTTCGGGGAATGATTGGAAATGTGCTAGTTTTCCCGCTGATGAATAATGTGCTAGATTTCGTAAAAAAATTAAAATATGTTACTTTTCGTAAGCAACGTCGAGATAAATAATTGGGTCGACGTGTAATTTTCATCATTTTTGGTCCGTCCCATGTTGGCCGGAACATTTTTTTTTTTTTTGTTTAATTCATCAACAGTCCCCCGTGTGGAATGTGACGGATGAATCTGTCGTTTGGTGTTTTTCCATCAGTTCGTTAGCAATAATAGTTTCAGTCGCAAGTGATTTTCATGTCTTTTGTCGCTTTTTGTTAATAAATGTAAATAAAATGATGAAAAAATGAGAAAAACGAGAAATAAAGCTACAACGATTTGCTCGATCGCGCTTACTTGCTACACGCTTGCCAATATTTTTCCGCATATCCATAATAAATAGTAGGTGACTTTTTTACCCGATACATCCAACATGACACATTTATACGTTTTCTCTTGTCTCTCCCCCATTTCGTTTTCTCTTTTTCACTCTTTTCTATGACACAAATGGATTGACTCTTCGTCATACAATCGACGTTATAATAAAAATCTCTCGATGTCGAAAAAACTTGTTCCCGTAATACCGAGAGGGCGATAATGGAAAAAAGGAAAAATTTTAATCGATAAAATATCCATCGCTATTGACTGGCGTCGCGGTGCGTGTTTTTTTTTTCCTTTTTTTCTTTTTTTTTTCTTCCCAAGTTGGTCAGTCGTACAAAATCCCGTAGCGTGAGTGCACGAAACTTTTTTTTTTATTTTTCTTCATGTCCCCACTGAGTCGCTTTTTCTATCGCCCTTATGTTTGTTTTTCGTGATAAGGAGCCAAGCACTATGCGCGATTTTTAATTAACAGCTATTTAATAAAAATCTTGCTTCTCCTTTCTCCTCTTCGGAGCTTCCGTTTTTATCAATCTTTGGAATCTCGTTGATAAACAAAAGCTCCGAAATTACGCACGGTTTCTCGCTCGCATTTTTCGTCTTTTTCTTTTTCTTCTTCTTCTTTACACATCGGTCGAAATTTCTCGCTCCAATTTTCTTCGTTTCTTCACTAAACCATAACGATCGCTTCCTTGTCGCAAAATAGGAATGGATATTGGTCTATCATCGTCTGTACGACGTCTTCCAAGTACGGCCTCATTGCTTCAAACCTTCCTAAATCGTTGAACTCGATGGGCAGCAAAGTCGGCCACCAACAAATTGCCAAATTTTTGCTATCCATGCTGTTCAATTTGCAGTTTTCGGCGACTCTGTGAAATTGCCAAGCAATTATTCAAACTATTTGAAAAAAAAAAAGTGGTTTCTAAACAACTAGTTGCTGCGTCGCGAGCAGCTCGTAGAAATAATTGTCTTCGTTTTTGTGAAAATTGATGAAAAATACTCACTTTACGAAATGTTGGAAAATAAATTTGAGGACGTCAAAGTTGACTGGATTAAGTTTGTTGAGCATAAGACGAAGAGCAAGTAATCTGCAGCTTCGATCTTCCATATTCATACAAGTGGCGGACATGGGTTTGCTAATACCGCGAGCACCTGATGGCCATGGACCAAAAGTTAATCAAAATTGCTTTTCGATATGTGGAGAAAAATGATTTTTCAAAACTGATGACCAGATGTTTGGAGTACCGATGGAAAAACTCACCGGAAATGTCCTCGAGTTCGGACATCCGTTCTTTATCGATGAGCGGTGGCAGCCTCTTGGAAAAGAAGTCTTTCAGTGCCGTTGCTACAGCGTTGACGGGAATGTCCAACGAGTGAATATCCACGTTGCCATCTATCGGGAAGAAATGTAAGAAAAATGTGAAAAATAGTAAAAATAAAGGAGAAAAAATGTGGGCAATTGAAAAAGAAAAACTTGTTGTTTAACCTTCTTCGAATTTTTGAAAAAGCAATTCGACGTGTGCACGATTGCCAGGAACCCTGTAAATGCCTTCGGAATCAAGACCCTCATCCTCAATGAAACGGACGCATTTTTCAAGAAAGAGTGGTATCCGGTTGGTATCGCTCTGGGCAAAGTCTTCGATCAATGACTGTTGCGATTGACCAGAAATAGTTCCACCGCCGCTGTTACCTTTCGTCTGTTTTATTTTATCTTGTTTCTTTTTCTCACGTTCTTTTTCCTTTTCCGCATTTTTTTTCAGCTTTTCTTCTTTCTGCCTGCGTTTCTCCAATTTTTCGTCTTCCTTCGCCTTCTGTTTGTCCTTTTTTCTCGACAGCTTATCAACGTCTTTTCCCTTGGTCAGGATGCCAAACTGCGGCACGTGACAAGAAAAAAAAAAAACAAAACTCATTCGTCAAATTTTTTGCCTTTTTTCGTCTCGAAATTGAGATTTCATATTTTATGGAGAATGCAACTTACGCTCGGTGAGTTAATCTCCCTTGGCGAAGAGACATCCAGACTCGACTCGTCATCTGGAATGTTACCGAATGTATTTTCATTCCTCTGCTTGGCTATAAGAGAAGATTAGCAATTTTTGATAAACAAAGGAGAGCAAAAAATAGTTGCACAAAAGGAGCTTTTCGTTCGGAGTTCGGGGAGGTCCATGTATGGAATTTTCATTCGTGACAAATATTTAAAAAGCTTATTAATCTCAAATGATGAAAACTTACAAGCTGCACTGAACATTTCCTGGGTCATGTGTTTGAGGTTGAAAGGATGTTGCAACGTCGCTGCCAAGTGTTGATGCTGAAGAGAATTACCAAAACGTTTTCTCAAACTGACAGCTGCGTGTTTGTTCTGTTTCGATCTTGTTCGTGTAGCGTGTTCCGGTTCGCTCGATTCTGAGCTATCCGGAGTTTCACTAGACACTAGAAAATAATCGACTGGCTTAGTGAGAGATGAGAATTGACAAAATGAAAAAACAGTGAAGAAAAATGATTTTTCTGGACTGGAAGGAAGAAAATTCGTAAAAATAAGAAAAAATTCGTACCTCGTTCGGTCGGATCGATTCGCCAATTTTTATCTTCCTTGAGGCTATAATTCGGACCGACAATACCATCGCCGCTGCCCATGCTCGCTAACGATGGTACTTTCGGCGTAGCGACTGGAATGGCTGTACGTTTTTTACGCGTGCGCCTATAACTCGCCGGTTTTTTCTCCGGAATACCTATGACATCGGCCACCCTTTGTCTTTCCAACGAGCTCCACTCCGAGTCGGAATCGCTGTAAGCTGCAAAATCCCCAAAGAATCGAAAACGTAGACTGTTGTAATTTTCCAAAATTTCTCGGTGCAATGTTTTATTCTAGGGGTGTGCGAATATTTGAAAACTTTGAATATTCGGCATCAAATCGAATCGAATTGTTTGATTCGAATTTCAAACCGAATATTACATTTTTTCGAGTATTTGATTATTTTTCGAATATTCGATTTTTTCGAGTATTTGATTATTTTTCGAATATTCGATTTTTTTTCGAATATTCGATTTTCTTTCGAATATTCAAACCGAATATTCGATTTTTTCGAGTATTCGATTATTTTTCGAATATTCGATTTTTTTTCGAATATTCGATTTTCTTTCGAATATTCAAATATTTGAAAATTTAAGAAATACTTGAAAATTGCTCGAATATTCTATCCGAAAATCGAATTGAAAATTCATCAAATATTCGCAAATTTATCGAATACTCGAAAATTCGACGAATATTCGATTCAAAAATGGAATATTCGACTAAAAAATCGAATACTCGACTAAAAAATCGAATATTCGATTCGATTCGATCACTATTCGCACCCCCCTATTTTATTCGTTAAAACTATTCAAGTTCACACTTTCATACACACGTCGGAGGCGAAAAAGAAACAAAAANAAAAAAAAAAAAAAAAAAAATACGAATCTGCGCGACAATTGAACGACGAGCGATGAGCCAAAAGCTGCTTAACAACCTGGGGCGACGTTTTATCAACCTGCCAAGTGTCTCGGATGGATTACTTAACCCTTTAACATTCTTCACTTAAATTATAAAACAGTGAATGATTTTCGATGCTCGAGATAACTCCGAATTTTAAATCTAAAGACATTGTAAAGATAAAACATGAAAGAATGAAATGTTACGTGCAAACATAAATATGAAAATATATCAACTATTTGGTATAAATACCTGGAAATTTGGTATTCGGTGGGAACCACCACGTTCCCACTCATCGTCAAAGGGTTAATTATCCTCCTAATAACGATCTAATTTTCCGACTACAAAGCGATGCTACAGACTTTATTTTCATCGTTTATATAAATTGCCTGGCCGAATGAATAACAAAAAGATTTTCTTTTCTTCTGGCAAACTCTAATGATCGGAGCAATAGATATTTGTTTATCCGAAATCGATTGAATTTTCGATGTAAAATGAAAAAGTAGTTGAAATGGAAAAATGTGATGTAATCGAAAAATTAGAGAAATGGCCATCTCTCTGGCGATAAAATGAAACGCCTCAACTTACACGGCTGTCCCTTCTCGCGTCTGTGACGCAACTTGGACTTGTTGTTAGCGATCGAGTCCTGGACAAGTGCGTAAGTGTATTCGCCGTCGTACGCGTCGTAAAGATTTGTGACGACGTCCTTGGGGTGTGCGTACTCGGAGCCGAGATCAACGAGCTCCGGTATCGCAAGCGGCGCGTGTCCAAGGCTCATCTTTGACGCGTGCTCGTCCTTTTCACCGATAGTCATACGCGCTATCGCATCCGTAACGTTCGAGAAATCTTTAAGATTTATTTTACCCGGTTGCTTGAGGGTCTGACTGTTTCCCTTTGGTCGCGGCTTCGTCTGCGATATATGTCGTCTTCCGGTTGTGAACGCCCTGTGCGAATAACTGTTGGTAACCCCGTCTTGATGCATGAAGGTGTCCTTGACCCAACCTGTTAATTTTATTCAAAAAAAAAAAAAAA
>JBAJMU010000009.1:10389882-10405441 GCA_037952995.1 Hyposoter didymator | reverse complement strand
ATTTTCTTTCGAATATTCGATTTTCTTTCGAATATTCAAATATTTGAAAATTTAAGAAATACTTGAAAATTGCTCGAGTATTCTATTCGAAAATCGAATTGAAAATTCATCAAATATTCGCAACTTTATCGAATACTCGAAAATTCGATGAATATTCGATTGAAAAATCGAATATTCGACTAAAAAATCGAATATTCGACTAAAAAATCGAATCGAATTTCAATATTCGATTAGATTCGATTCGACCACTATTCGCACACCCCTAGTTCAGCGACGAAACAATTGACCATTTTCTTTAATCTCGTTATCGATAAATGGTAAATTAATGAAAAAGTCGAATTACCGGATAGTTTGTTGGCGAGGTCGCCCCCTTTGAGCAATTCGCGTTCTCTTTCCTCGCGATGAAAATCTACCTGGCTGTAAATGTCACTGTCGTCGCTGGGAGTTGCTCTGTTGTCGACGAATTGCTCGTTCAATCCGGTATCCCCAAGATCACCATCCGGCGTCAATTGCTCGTATGATTCCGAACCGCTCCTAAAAGTAACAGACATACTGCTTCGCGTTAGACTTTAATGGCGTTTCAGACCTCTGACCATTCGAATAATATTCCAAACGAAGAAAATAATCGCTCGAGTCTATTTCGTGTTGAAATCTCTTACCCATCATCCGGCGTTTGGAGATGATAACTCTCGTGACGAGGTGGTGGCATTGGATGGAGTGCCGAATACTCCAAAGTTCCTTCGCCACTGTCGTTCAAATTACCAGGTTCTTCCATATTGAAAGCTTGCTCTATTTCCGGCTTTTTTTCCCACACTTCTTTGAAGAACGGAGTGTAAAATGCAGCTGAAAAAAAAAAAACGTTGTCAATGTCAAAATATCGTTCTACGCATTTTCAACATTTTTTATTTATTTATTATTCATCGTGACTCTCAAGTTTGCAGCGTTCAGATTCAACGAAAAATATTTTTCGAAATGTCGAACAAAAAAAAAAGAAACAGTTTTCACGTTTTTTCCAGCACAGCGAGTTTTTGGGGCAAACTTACTTTTCTGTTGGCAACTCGATGCGGAAGTCATGAAATGTGCCTGCAACCTATCAGCGGTAGCGTTTCCTTCGGTGATGAGCAAATGACTAAGTTCGCTGCTGAAAAAGGCGTTGGCTCCGCCGGTGTCGGTAACTGCCATTATTTGAATAGGCAGATTTGGAATGTTCATAGAAAATGCGCTAGAAAAATGAAATGAAAGTTGTAAAGGTTGGTAAAAATTTGGATGGATCTGGGTCGAGTTTCGTATTGAATGTTTTCAACGAACTTGAGGGTGGCGAGGGAAGCTTTCCTTTTCGTTGAATAAACGAGAATAAAACCGTGGACGAGCTCGTCCCTAAACGCATTGGCTCCGTGAAAACTCGATATTATAACTTCGACTCGTCGCTTCGATTCACCGAGAAAAGTTTCGAGGACGATAGATTTTTCACCGCTGAGAAAGCAACACTGGTGACTCAAAAGAGGCCCGAGGACGTTTTCCACGGAGTAAGGATCGCCGCAGAACATGCACATGATTATCCTGCGATCCGGAGAGACAAAGTGATTTATAAATAAAAAAGATTATTGAAAATAAATAATTCGTACCTTATATCGGGCTCGAGACACTCGATAACACTTTGGTAAATATTGAGAAAGCCCGCTCGATGATTGATCGACTGAATAAGTTGTTGGAGAGCGTCCTTGACGAGAGGTGTTGGGAAACGTTTGTCCTGTTCCAAATCTTCGATGCAAACATCGATAAAAGGACATTGCAAACTGTCAGCGAGACTCTGGCCTTCCTCTCTCAAGCGTATCGCTTCCATTTCATCGATATTCCCATCGGGAACGAACATTATTACGATCGGTAAGCCTTGGAAAGGTAATCGATCCTCTTGCTCCAAATTCGACAGCAAAGTTTTCTCAAGTGACGAACGTATGTATTCGAAAGAATCCTCGGTTGCGTAGATGCAGAATGAGCCTGCGAACCGACACAACGACATCGACAGGGAACATTAATCAATTTCGTAAATACATAATTTTTTGAGTTTTTGGAGGAGAATTTGAGTTTTTAATTTCCCATCTAAACGTTTTTGTTTTGTTTTTTTTTCTTGCAACTTTTTATCGTCAGAAATTGAATATCTCAATGTCTGAAGGTCAAAAATGTTTGTTCATGGGAGAAAATTTGGAAGAATCCTTTTTAATTTCCCATCTAAACGTTTTTGTTTTGTTTTTTTTTCTTGCAACTTTTTATCGTCAGAAATTAAATATCTCAATGTCTGAAGGTCAAAAATGTTTGTTCATGGGAGAAAATTTGAAAGAATCCTTTTTAATTTCCCATCTAAACGTTTTTGTTTTGTTTTTTTTTCTTGCAACTTTTTATCGTCAGAATTTAAATATCTCAATGTCTGAAGGTCAAAAATGTTTGTTCATAGGAGAAAATTTGAAAGAATCCTAAAAGTCGTATTGTGATGGTAACGCGTTAATAAAAATCGTGAATGATGCAATCGTTCGTAGTGCAAATGATGCGGGCAGGGCACACGGGGGACGGGCGAGGCGATCCTAGAAAAATGGAGGTAGTGAGGTACGAAGGTGACTCACCGTGAGGCATAAAATCGGAAGTAGTGAAGGAATTATGAGGCAATCCAACGTCGCCATCAATAACTCGATAACCGAGTGTGTACAACTGACAATCGATCTCAACCTCATCGTCTTCCGTTTGAGTTTTAATTTCTCGAGCGAATTCACTGCCAAGTCCGTTACTGCCTAATATCACGAGATTCAATTGATTGTTGTCGGAAGTCAATTGCCATTGACTGCTGTGATTCCATGAGGACGGTCTGTCGCAAATCATTGAATTCGAAGGATCGACTGATTAATTGAATCGCTTAATTCGTCGCGTCGACATAGATCGCGTAAAAATTCGTTTTTTCGCTCAATTGTTCAAATATAAATATTCCGACCACTTGTTTCAGTGAGAACGCAATAAATACAGACTATATCGTTGTACCTGTGAGCTTTGGTTCCAAGGATTCGTTCTATGAGAGCATCCATACAATTTGGAAACGCTGGACAGTGTTCCCTGATGGGACAATGGACGAAACCGAGATGCTGGAAAAGCATCAACTTCCTGTCTTGATCGAGTCTGTCCAGCGCTTTGTATCTACGGAGAGAAGAAAGTCCACGCGTTAAATGAGATGAATTCCTAGAGAATTTCACTCTGTCGAGTGTGGATAAATTTTTACCTAAAATCGTCGAGTAACGCATCCGTTATTTCTTTGATGTCGTCCTGGGTGATGGTACCCGATGGTGCTATGCTCTTGAAATGATAAAAGAGATCGGCGTGTTCCAAGAGCAATTCCTAAAAAAAAGAAAAAAAGAAGAAAAAAAAAAGTTTCATTATCCCAATCGATTCAAAGACTTCGTTGGTGTCACGATGTTCAAGTTCGCGTCGTTGAAAAGCAACGAAAACTCGTTATTTTTTAAACAAGAGGGCCAAAATTTCTTACAGTATTTTTTCACAATAGTGCGACAGCTTTGCCATTCGAAACACACAATTTACTAGAAAAATGGAAAAATCGCAGGAATTGAAAAAAAAAAAATGAATGAAAAATATATTTTTCGTTGTTTTCGAACGATGCAAACTTGAGTATCATCGAGTGTCACTCATACTTGAAAACTATGTTTGGCCCGTTCGATTATTTCCTTCTGATGTTGATCGTAAATTTCCTGGCAATCGTGATGGGAGAGAGCTTCGAAACACTCACGACCCATGAACAGTACTCTCACCTCGGACAAATGTTTACCGGGTGTGACGTAACCGGTTTCCTCGAGCAATTGCTTGAACTGTTTTTTCCATCTGTTCGATAACATTGACGTTATTTTCTCCGATGCAAAAAGTTTGTTAAAAGTTGGAAAAAATTGAGTTAATATTTGGGACGAGTGGGAGTGGAGAAAAAATTAAACGAGGGTCGTCATGAAGAATAGAATTACATCGTACGACTGTAGAAAACCACAAACCACCGTAATAAATATCCGATTTCTTGTCTCGATCGTAACGCACCAAGGGATATCGACGGAATTGTAATCCAAGACCGTATTGGTTATGACAAACTTATCGAATAGCTCAATCGAGAGAAATAATGAGAATGAAAATAACGAGAATGAAAATTATTTGTTCATTGGTGAAATTTCATTCCCTCGTAAAGCCTCGTTTTTTGTTTTTACTTCCGGTTGAATTTTACTTCCGGTTGAATTTTACTTCCAGTTGAATTTTATTTACAATTTAATTTTCAATTATAATTGAATTGTTAATTGTTATTGAATTTTAATTACAGTTAAATTTTAATTACAGCTGAATTTTAACTACAGTTGAATTTTATTTATAGTTGAATTTATTTAGTTGAATTTATTTAGTTGAATTTATTTACAGTTGAATTTTAATAACAGTTATATTTTACGTATACTCGCATGCGACGTTTATTCGAAAAGGACGTGAGAGAGAGAGAGAGAGAGAGAGAGAGAGAGGAAGATTGCTCATTACCTTTTTGGAAGCCTGGATAAAGAAACGCCACCCAGAAGGAAGCAAAGCATTAGTAAATTTGTGTACAATTAAACATGTAAACATGTAAGAAAATTCACTAAGAAACAGTGGAATGGAATTTTTTTAGTGATTACACCGACAGGACCCGCATGTTTTTTATTCCGTCCCGAAAAAAACGTTAAAAACAATTGTGACTCGATGAAAGTCTTGGAATAGTTGATTGTTTTGTTTATGGCAAGAAAAAAATGATATTCGGTTGTGAGATGATGAAGGAGAATGGGATTTTACTCACTCGAGTCGTCTTTGCTCCTGTTGCAAAGCGTTAATGTGATTTTTGAAGACTGTCTCGGCTTCCGGTGTTTCCAGAACGTCGTATGGTACTTTGGTGCTATTATTTTCACCAAAGTCATAATCGATCCACGATATATCCTCCGGACACTCGTAAAAGTGTTGGTGAAAGTCGGGATGTTCTTTTATGTATTGCTGCACGGTTGACCACTCTCTGATGAAAAAATAAAGAGAAAGAAAAAATGGATAAAGTGTGGATGTGGTCGCATGAGATGCGACAACGAGATTTGTGAAATTTCGAGATTAACTCACTCGTTTATCAAATTGGATATGTCGGGACATATTTCATGGAGTATTTCCGGTAGCATATCCAGGTAGCCCTGAATTTTCTTGGCAACTTGTTCGTCCTTGAGTTTTTTGATGTGTCTTCGGAATAATCTTTGAGTAGCATCGATACCGAACAATTCAACGAAATTGGTAAATTCTTTGTGCTGTCCAAGTTTTTTGGATGCTTGTGACCATAGTGCACGATAATCGGTGACGTGTATTCTAACGAGTCTTTGCAATGATTCGGTCGACATGTCGAGAAGTTCTTTACGAGCTCTGGCAGCTTCGGCGAAGGGTACGACTTTGCTACGTATTTTAGTTTTGTCGATTGTTTGAGCGAGTAGCATAAAAGCGAGATCGATATTAATATTTTCGTGGGAAGAAGTTTCGACGATAAATATTGAATTTTTATATTCTTTCCTCATGACCAATTTCTCAGCCTCTTTGACGTATTGTTCGTTGGCGTCGTCGTTTTTCGTCGTAACGAGAACCACAGGCTTTTTCGTTTTCACCAAATTGTTAAGTATGTTTGCTACGATCTCTATTTGTTTTTCTATTGTACGATTCGGCACGACGCTCACATCGAATACGCACAAAAAACCATCGATATTTAATTTACCATCGGGCAATACCTTTTGCTCGTATTCCTTCTCGATACCCAATTGATTCTTGCAAATGTACATTAACTTTTCGGCGCTCGTTATTTTAGTCGATGCGCATCTCTTTGCGTACGGCTCCATTTTTCCACCTTTGAAAGGCTGAAACGAAGCATCGTCGATAAATTCCGTGTGCTCAATCACTTGAAATTGAAACTCTGTTCCGTCCTCCGCCAATTTTATCACCTCGCCCCAGTACAAAAAATGATCGTTGTTTACTACGCGACCACTGAAATCCGACTGAAAGACAAACATCGAGGGATCCGTTAGTACCTTACGACAAAAGTTTCCACTAATGATGGGAAAAATTTCTTGCTAAATCGTTCGTAATGATGCAAGTTCGCAAAAGCATGCAAAAGCGACTGATTCGTTGTTTATTTTGGAATGACTCGATCCGCACCGTACAAAGTATAAATTCATGGATAAAGATTGCCCACCCATCAATTTTATTCATAGATATTTTTAAAAAATAGTCGAAAAACGTGAAACTTTTGTTTTTTCGTAAAAAAAAAATAAATTACCTGCGACAGAACAGAAATGTGATCGACGCTGTAGTCGTCGCAGAGAGACCTCATGAATCTGTTGCATAAACAAGATTTTCCAACGCCGACTTGGCCCTTGTCCTTCTCGATGCCGGAGAGGCCAACAACGGCAACATTTATGCTCTTCAAATTATCACCCTTTCGCGCCATCTTTAGGATCCTGTTTAGTCGCCGGACGTTATGTACTAATAGCCATGAAAATTAATTAGCGTTCTCTTGCCCTCTCTCCTCCCGGCTCCTGATTTTCCGCTAACAACCGGCTGGAATCGAACGACGATAAAAAACGGACCGCGGAAAGATCGTGTAGATTTGTTTCTTGCACTTTCAACAGTTTGTAAAAATCCCCTTTGGCAACATTTTTGCCTCGACCGCCGATTGCTCTGGTTTTCGCTCTATTTTTCCTTCTTTCTTTCTTCTTCGGCGTATCCCATTGTCAAAAAATATTTGCTATTGTTCATGGGCCAGAGTTCTTTCACTTTCAAATTGTGCCTTGTCCTTTTTTCATTTTATTAAGCGTAGACTTTCTCCGCTTCTTCCGATACTACACTCTTTCCATTTTTACTTTCTATCGTCGCGCTTCTCAGCTGCTTCTCTTATGCCACCGTGCGCATAGATCAATATTCACATATATTTATGTACGCTCTCAGATCTGTTAAGAAAAAGGCAAACACACAAAAAAATTTCAATATTTAATCGAAAATAATCGAAATTTCGTATTATTGGAAAGAAAAGAAAAGATACAAGAGAAAATGTCGAATCTTTTTGCTGGTGCGATGGAAAAAGTAGAGTTTTTTTTTTTTTTGGAAAAAGGTGAAAATCATTTGTCCATAAAATGCATTCTTGGGGTTCGGATAAATAATTGAAAAGTCCGAATTTTCATGAACTGCGACGTGTGACGAAAAAAAAAGTAAAAGTTTCGTAATTTTTTATGATTTTATCGAAACTCTCGACTCTCGGTACGAAGCAGAGCCTGAATTTCCATGGGAAAATAATAAAACCTTGTGATAATCGGAGAGAATGAATAAATATAGCGGCGAGTAAGAATCCCGATAAAATCCACGCTTTCAATGTCAATTGTTTCCTCCCCAAACGTTCGCTCCGACTCGTAGCACGTTTCGAGCAACATCGTACGATGTAAAAAGAATGAAAACTATTTACCGAAAATAATAGAAAAAACCACTCGACGAATTTCGAGGAAAAGGCAAAGGAATTAAATTTTTTATCGGCATGTCATCGACGTGATCGATGAACATTTTTTCCCGGTTGTCGCGGGGTGGTGGTTGGCCGTGATTGCAGGGGGGGTTGTGGGTGAAGCACGAAAAAATGTATATATATTGTGACGAATTTTCAAAATGACATTTATGCCCGAAATCGATAAAAATCGTACGTATAGCGTAATGGTAAATTTATCCAGACTCAAATTTTCACCCTAAAAACGGATTCAGGGAAAAAGTATCCACGGGCCCCCCTCGCTGAGCCAACATTTTTTTTTCGTCCAACAGAAATCATTTTTCTTCTTTGGGTGAATTGAATTTTGTGCCGAAATAGTAACGCGAATGTATATATTTTAAGGGCGAGTAATGCAATTCCGGGCTATATCGGAGCATGTTACCTCTCGTACAAACGCGATGCCCAAACACTGAGCGAAGCTCGCAAAGAAATGTCGCGGCTATATATGTATATATGACGACTGTATTCGTGAATATCTATATATACATACAAATATTACTATATTCTGACCTGTCTGGCACGCCAGCCGGCCGTCCACTCTCCTATTTCGTTATTATAACACTTGTAAAATCCAATAACTCGCACGAAACTGGTATTCACGGGTGCACTTACCGTCACCACTTGTATGTATATCCGATAACTCAAACTCTTATAATTAATTGCACACGCGATGGCTGACTCTCATCGCGGAATAACGTTGAGATTTCACGCATGTAAATAACTTCACGTCAAATATCGAATACTGCTCCGAAATGGAGCCATCTTGGTGGGTGGGCACACGGCGAATAATGTTTTTCTTTTGGTTAGTACAATATAGAATGCCCCCCCCCCTTTCGTTGCTTCCAATACGATATATACGTACGCAACACCGTTTTCAGAGAATAAAAAGATTAAGCTTTTTTGTTGGAAGCTGTACTGTACTCTGTGACGTTTGTCATGCGAAAGGCACGAATACTGGAGTGACGAGACGTGACAAAACTTTGATTGAAATTTGAAGCATCCTGCATTTGGAATGTGGTACAAAGGCAGCTTTTTATTCAAGTTTTTCTATTGAATGATTGCATTTGCATGTGGCGCTCCTCATTCATAGAGTTCTGACCGGGGGAGGGGGAAATGTGACTAGTGTCTGGTTTTTTTTTGCTTTTGGGATAAAAGATTTTAATTGTACGAAATTTATGGGGATGTGTGGTGTCGATGCACCAAACAAACATATTCCTATGTCGTCGAAAATTCTCAAAGTTGCTACCAATCACTTTGCTTCATTTCAGTCTTCTTCCTCCGTATTGGCTGTCCTTCTTTTAGGGGAATCTGCCATTATCCACAACGTGTTCTTCCCTGATAACTAAAAAAATTCATTGATTCCTCCATTTTCGGGAAAACTATCCCACGTGTATTTCATTTGAAAAAATTCTATACACTACCCGAAGATTTCAAGTTGGCTGCACTAGGTGAAAAGAGGATCCAAGATTGTATTTTTAGCCGTTGAGCTTCGAAGGCGCCACCGTCCGGATCGTCGATCCATTCTATTTCCTTATAGTTATCGTGCCGATGAAAACTATAAACTAATAAATATCATTTATGGAAAACAAAAAACAAAATTAATGTGACGAAGATGATGATGAAAATAATTATAATGCAAATAAAGACTGATACATTTTTTGTCGGGGTTCTGTGTAGTTGTATTATTTATATTATCATAGGGTGACATCCGATTTGGACTTTGGACCCTGCACTTTACATACACAAGTTTCCAGATATATAATTACTCGGATTATGAACTTTGGTCATCGTGTATTGCGACACTTCTTGTCAAGATCCAACAGAACACAACACAGCATCCTCATTGTCTTGATAAACGTCATAAGTAAAAGCAGAACGTTGAGAAAATCCTATATCTTTTGAAAATGCACAGTCGAGTATTGAAAACAGTTGCTGCCGGAGTAACAAAACGTAAGGAACAAGAATCGATCTTCGAATCGAACGTTGGAAACGAAAAAAAAAAAATAAAATCGATAAATGCGTAAAAATAAAAAAAATGTCAAAATTTCTCAGGCATCTGGAAAATTGATGCTGCTCAGTATTCGAGCGCAATGAGTGCAACAAAGTACGAGACGATTTCGGTCACCGTTCCGAAGGAATTCGTGTATCATGTCGAACTCAATAGACCGGAGAAACTCAATGCGTTCAGTATCAAAATGTGGCAGTGAGTTTTGATTATAAAAAAACTAACAAACGACGATAGAATTCTTCTTGGTTTGTGAAAAACAAATGTTCTTTTCAGCGAAGTTGGCAAATGTTTCGAACAACTCGGGGAAAATGCCGATTGCAGAGCGATCGTTTTGTCAGGGTCTGGTAAACATTTCACAGCGGGTATTGATTTGCAGGATGCCATGAAACTTGGCGCAGAGACTGCAGAGCACGATGACATTGCGAGAAAAGCTAAAATCATGAAAAAAACAATTCAAAGATATCAAAATACTTTCACCGCGTTGGAAAAGGTAAAACAGACAAATTGGAGAAAAAAATGAATATTTGGCAAACAATGGAACGTCTAATTATGTAAAGAAAATCTAGAAAAGTGTTTTCCCACAAATCCGTTAGAGCCTTGGCCCGATTTCTCTTTCTCCGAGTCCCAAATCACGTTTCAACTTCCGTAATGAAATTTCAAGTTTTCTCAATCGCAGCTGCTCCGCTCGACAGACAAATATCTTTGCTTCTTTGCTATTGTTTCAAGTGCGACAAGCCAATTATCGCTGCGGTTCACAGTGCCTGTGTGGGAGCAGGAATCGACATGATTTCTGCGGCCGATATGCGTTATTGTACCAAGGACGCTTGGTTCCAAATAAAAGAGGTGGATTTGGGTATGGCAGCGGACGTTGGAACTTTACAGAGATTCCCAAAAGTAGTAGGATCCGATAGCCTTGCCAGAGAACTTGCCTATACCGCGCGTAAATTCCATGCCCAGGAAGCTTTGACGTGCGGTTTTGTGAGTCGCGTCTTTGAGACCAAAGAGCAGTAAGATAATTTTCATTCTTTCCTTGAATATCCATCAAAATAACACGAAACTTTTCTCCAACGAATTCGTATATTCGCTACTAATTTTGAGCCGGTGAAAAAAAAACGATAATGATAAAAATTCTCACAAGAATACAAAGAATAAATTTGTGGAACCGAATCTTTTGGCATGTAATTTTCGTATTCGTAAAGAAATAAATTTAGGGCCATAAAATATGGCTGGACTCCGTAAAACGTTTCTACAAAGAAAAAAAAAAACAAAATGTCAGATTGACCGAATGTGCACTTGTAGGATTTGTGCACTCGAAGATTTGAAACTTATTCTTCGTGATGGAACGTTTCAGACTTTTGTCGGAATCGATAGCGATCGCGGAGGAAATATCAAAGAAGAGTCCAGTGGCGATACAGGGTACGAAAGTGAGCATGGTGTACTCGCGAGATCATACCGTTCAAGAAGGACTCGATGACATAGTGAGTGTCGTGCATCATTCGACCTGGAAGCACATACAAGAGAAACGTTACGGTCTTATAATTTGAATGAATTTTTCACTCGTTTTTTCTTGTTACTTGGAAACAGGCACAACGGAATGCGGCGATGTTACTGAGCGAAGACTTTATAAACGCGGCGATGGCAGCCGCAACAAAGGGGGATCCTCCTGTTTTTGCCAAGTTATAAACTTAATGGACACTGCCCATCGAATTTTGTACATTTTTTCAATGGAAATCTGTAGCGAGAGGTTGACAATAAATATAATTGATTTTTTGATTGAATAGAATTTTGAAAACCATTGAAAACGATGAGAGCGTACTCCGGAAAGCTTTGGGGACGTTCAATTCAAATTCATGTCTTGAAAGAAACCTGGTCGCTTCTTCGGCATAGCAGCCAATCGCTCAGCTTCCATTTTTTCGTAAATTTTATACACGTCTTGGTCGTCAGGAATTTGAATCTATAATTTTAAAAAGAAAGAATGGTCTGGAAAGTGCTGGTTGAAAGAAACTCACGATCAGAAGATTAATGTAGTGCTC
This sequence comes from Hyposoter didymator, assembly GCA_037952995.1. Taxonomy (NCBI): domain Eukaryota; kingdom Metazoa; phylum Arthropoda; class Insecta; order Hymenoptera; family Ichneumonidae; genus Hyposoter; species Hyposoter didymator. The sequence continues at coordinate 10,393,797 of JBAJMU010000009.1, read as the reverse complement.
GTAATTGATTTTGCCGGATTGAGGGTCACAGGCTGCGGACATCATATCTTCGATCTCTTCTTGGCTAAACGGTTCGCCCATTTCCATCATTGCTTTCTCGAGGTCTGTCCGCGTGACGTATCCACGATTCTCAACATCCAGAAGCTGAAATGCCTTCAATAAATCCTCGGGTTCGGCCGGTTTGTATCTGAGGAAACAATCTTTTTGTTATTCCCCACTAATTATTGGAGAAATAAACAGAGGGAGTACTGACATATACATAATATCTTACAAGATTTCGATATTTTTCGAAAAACTAAGATTTTCGAAAAATTCGAAAACCCATAAAATTTAAACCGTCCAACCGATTATTCCCAAATTCAATACCAACCTTCCTATTAAGATACTCTATTTATAAAAAAAAAATTGATAATAAATCTCGAAATTTGCGAAAGTTAGAGTGCCGACACCATTTTTTCGAAAATTTCAAAATGCCGTAGAGTTCGTATTTTTTGAGCTGTTCTGACGAAATTGTCCGTGAACGAAGAGCTGGTCTAGATTAACATCTGTGCAAAACGGGAGCCATGTAGCTCAAACCGTTCTCGAGTTATAAACATTTGAATTTTACAGTGCCAGAACATACACACACACACACACACATACACACACACATCCGGACATTTTCTGTAGAAATGATTTTTCGACGTTTTGGGACATTTTAAGCACATTGACATTGAAAACTGAAAAAAAAAAAATTTTACCGTCACATAGCTTCCTCTATGAGGAAGCAAAATGTGAATTTCTTACTTTTGTTCACAAATCGCTTTCGACATGTAAGCAACGAATCGCTCCTGTGTAACGCAGTTGTTCTCTACATCCTCGACCTGGACTTGGATCTCCTGCAACTCAGCTTCGGATATAACGCAGCCTGCGATTACGAAGAAAAAATTGATTTTTTCGTCACATTGAGCAAACGATTACAATTTTGGTGAACGACTCTTTACCCAAAGATCGTATAATTGTCCCGAGTTCTCGTACGTCAACTTCGTGGCTTCGAGCATTGTCGAAAACATCGAAAGCATCGGTGATTCGTTTTTCCAACAACGTTGCTTCGGCAGAGCCCGACACTGCGTTAAAATGGAAAAACTTGTTGTAGAATGTATGAAAATTGTGAGTGAAATGAGAAAGAATAAAAATCTCATCACCAACTTTGTTATATTTATCTCTAGTCGAGATAAATGATTTTCCGCGCTTTAAGCTCGTTTTTGGTTCATTGACCAACTCGACAACGCATGTAGTTTGATCGATATTGCTATGGAAATAAAATTACCTTTCAAAACTTGTGCAGCCGATAATCGTCTGGCAATTAAAGTTTTTCGACTGGCTGCTCGGTTGATTGACCGCTCCTCGGTATTCGGTATACTCATGGTCGCGAATATTTGCGTAGAAAACTCGGAGGAAGGAAAAATGGTTGTTTGAATGAAAAAGAAAAAAATCTTGCGAAAGATTTGGAGGATCAACTGGAAACTTTAGGCAATTGGCGCTTCGAGACTCTCGTATATTTTCGTTCAACTAAAAAGTGGTGAATCCTTATTAAAAACATTTTATTGTACAAAAAACGGTTTTGACGTTGGTTGGAAAAGTCAAAAAAATGGACCATTTTCATTTGTTTCAATGTTGCATTTGACACTTTCTGGACAATGCAGAATCGATATTGTGCGGGTCGTTCAGTGTCTTTTTTAGAAATGGGCTGTTTGTCTGTCGATCTCTATTATGTCTTCGACTATCTCAGGCACTCGGGTACCTATTTTTTTGGCTACTTCGATTTTTTCGTTCATTGGCAAGTGAAGATAACGCCATACGAGGTCGCCGTCGATTATTCCTCTTGCCGGATTGCCCTGCATCCGGATGTGACTTTTGTACGTTCTGAAAATCATTTTATTCCCACGGTCAAGGTTTTTCTTTTCTTTTTTTTTCTTTTTGCAAATAAAAAAGCAGAAAATTGATTTTTTGTAAACGCAGAGATTTTGATGGAATTTACCTGTAAGCTTTCGGATTCAATCCGGCAATATGAGAAATGTGACTGACGAGAACATTCTGCAACATCAAAAGCCTTCGATATGTCTTCTCCTGGACGGGTAAAATGTAACCGAGACTGCCATCGAGAGTCGCTGTGAACGCGTTCGAATCGAATGAAAAGTTTGCAGGATAAAAAAGAAAAACATGACGACCGGAAACGGGTGGGGGTTAATATTACGAATAACCAAATTGTCGAACAGCTAATAATTCGGAATTTTGGTATTCATAAAATTAAATAAAAGAAAAGTAAGAAAGTCGAAATGAAATTTTTCAAATGACTAAAAATTCGAAATACAAAATAGCGAACGTCAAAAATGGCGAACGTCAAAACGGCGAGCGCCACAATAACGAATTCTATTCTATTCTATTCTATTCTATTCTATTCTAGCGTTCGTTATTTTGGCGCTCGCCGTTTTGACGTTCGCTATTTTTGACGTTCGCTATTTTGTATTTCGAATTTTTAGTCATTTGAAAAATTTCATTTCGACTTTCTTACTTTTCTTTTATTTAATTTTATGAATACCAAAATTCCGAATTATTAGCTGTTCGACAATTTGGTTATTCGTAATATTAACCCCCACCCCCGGAAACGATGAATTATTTGTTTACATACCGTACATGGTGACGTGCCTCCTGTCGGCACCGGTAAAGTGTTTTCTGTCGTTGGCGGGATCGCTTATTTTGCATCTGATTCTAAAGAAGGTGTTAACTTTTTGTCCCAAGTGAAAATCGGCCTTTCGTATGAGTTTTTGGCCGCCGAGACTCTCGTGGGATTCAGGCTGATACATAAACAGTGCGACGTTGCTTTCGCCATCGGCAACGAGGAAACCCATGTTGGTGTTGTCGATCAAATACTCAATCGTGTAAACCTCGGACGGTCTAAAATCCTGAAATTTTTCGAAAAGCCTCGATTTATCGAATCTTGCTGTTTTTTTTGTTTTCTTCGTTCTTCGATTTTAATTATTCCGATAATGAATGAAGAGTGAAAAGTTTGATGCTTACCCTACTAACGAGCGACAATGTTCGATATTCCTCCTGGAACCTCAACAAACTTATCGACTTGTAAACATCCGCAACGAGAATCAAACTTTTGATGCTCAACATTTGGTGGATATAAATTTGGGTGTCGATGAATGCGACACCCACGAGATCGTTGTCTTTTAACTGCCATATGTAGATCTGAAAGGATGAAAGTTTCCAATTGTTTATAGTGAGAAAATTCGTGGAAACGTTTTTAAAAACGACAAATTTGTTGTTTACTTTTAATTAATTACTAGGGGTGTGCGAATATTTGAAAACTTGGAATATTCGGCATCAAATCGAATCGAATTGTTTGATTCGAATTTCAAACCGAATATTCGATTTTTTCGAGTATTCGATTATTTTTCGAATATTCGATTTTTTTTCGAATATTCGATTTTCTTTCGAATATTCGATTTTCTTTCGAATATTCAAATATTTGAAAATTTAAGAAATACTTGAAAATTGCTCGAATATTCTATTCGAAAATCGAATTGAAAATTCATCAAATATTCGGAAATTTATCGAATACTCGAAAATTCGACGAATATTCGATTCAAAAATCGAATATTCGACTAAAAAATCGAATATTCGATTTTTTCGAGTATTCGATTATTTTTCGAATATTCGATTTTTTTTCGAATATTCGATTTTCTTTCGAATATTCGATTTTCTTTCGAATATTCAAATATTTGAAAATTTAAGAAATACTTGAAAATTGCTCGAATATTCTATTCGAAAATCGAATTGAAAATTCCTCAAATATTCGGCAATTTATCGAATACTCGAAAATTCGACGAATATTCGATTCAAAAATCGAATATTCGACTAAAAAAT
>JBAJMU010000009.1:10343082-10388208 GCA_037952995.1 Hyposoter didymator | reverse complement strand
CTCGAATATTCTATTCGAAAATCGAATTGAAAATTCATCAAATATTCGGAAATTTATCGAATACTCGAAAATTCGACGAATATTCGTTTCAAAAATCGAATATTCGACTAAAAAATCGAATATTCGACTAATCGAATTTCAATATTCGATTCGATTCGATTCGATCACTATTCGCACACCCCTAATTTTTACCTTGTCCTCGCCGTTGAAACGATAATAACTCTTCAACGGCTCGGCCGTGCTGGTTATGACGCAATAAGTTTTTGTCTCGACGTGGTACGTGACGAAATGTGGTGTACATCGAAGAGGGACTTTTCGTACTGGCCAAGGGGCGTCGTACGACAAGTGTGTCGGTAAAACACAAATTCTTAATTCCTCCTGCAAGTCAAGTCGATTAAAAACTTTTATTTGAACGTGAGCGATCATGGAATTCAATGAAAATTCAATAATTTGATGAAATATCTGATGCGATCGTCGTTGATAATTTTTTTTTATTTTTTTTTCAAATTGACTTACTTTTCTGTTAAAGTACAAAAATCCCTGTGGACAGTTGACATTATTGAAGGGTGCAAAGGACATGATACCGCCGTCAATGCCCATTGGATGAGTTCGGAGTTCGCCTCGTCCGGTCAAGAAAATCCAATGAGGATAATCACCGCAAATGAATACGCCGTTGTATCCAGCGATGTTGCTGAAATATCGCATCATGCTGGTCCGAACATCCGACAAGTTTGGCGCGTCTTCTTGCTTCGTTTTCGCTCTGGAACCGAAACGAAATTTCATGAAATTCTGCCGATTGTTTGACAGTGAGTGGAAAAATGGAGAAAAGTTAAATTTGTAAAAATGATTACTTCAACTGGCCAGGAATAATGGAATGATCGAGCTTTTTAAATCGCATTTTTAAATGTCCTTTGGGGTATTTGTAGGCTTGATAAATTTGCAATTCAGAATCAAGGCGTATCAACAACATGGGCCTGTTGCCGTGATGTCCAAGAGCGACCATCAATATTTCTCGTACCTGTAAAAACGAGCAGTAAGATTTTATTTTACAAATAATTGTCGATAAGCATTTTATCAGGAAATTGATGTTGGAAAAATTGTGCAAAATAATGTTTGGTTTATGAGCGAGGAAAGTAAAATTACCTGCATCTCACGATTCGGAATCTCGTTTACCGAAGAGGTATGCAAAGACGTAGATTCCATACTGTCGTGAAGAACGTATTGTCCATAACCAAAGTTACGAATGAGATATGATAAACGAAGGTCCGGTAAGGAATAAATTTCCAAAGTACCACTGTCGCGATACACGAGGAGCCAGTAAGTAGGTTTAACTTCTTGCAAATGTTTTTGCCACCTGTGATAAACTCTTTTCACATGAGAAAGTCGCTTATTTCAGTGGAATATCGATTTGATATCGACGTTGCTTACGAAAAGTAACATATTTTAATTTTTTTACGAAATCTAGCACATTATTCATCACCGGAAAAACTAGCACATTTCCAATCATTCCCCGAAAGCTAGTACATTTCAGGTTTCGACGCGAAAACAAACACGTTTGGATATGAACCTCGAAAACTATCATTTTTCAGTTTCCACCGCGAAAACTAGCGTGCTGTTTTCGCGGTGAAAACAAAAACGTGCTGGTTTTCGTGGTGAAAAATGGAACGTGATGGTTTTCTTGGCGGGATTGAAAACGTGTTGGTTTTCGCGGTGAAATCCGAAATATTCTGATTTTCGCGGTGAGACTGTAAAATCGCTAGGTTTCGTAAGAATTTTGGATCATGCTACTTTTCGTAAGGAGCGTCGATATGAAGATTTGCTTAAATCGTTGTGATTGTAATATTTGTTGTTATTCGTACCACGGTTGCTTCTTGGTGGTGACGTCTTGAGCCTTCGGAGGTTGAATAATCGGCATTTGGAAGGTTGGTGCATCACCGTACAGCAAATCATCCTCGTTGTCAACGTTTCCAATGAGCGTTGGTTCTTCGAGATTTTTGTCTTCTTGAGGAGCAACGACTTCCGCTTCGCCGGCCAAGTTCTTGGTGAATATACCGCTGACGTCTCGGTACGCACACAGAGCTTCTATTTGCGGTCGCTGTAAAAATGCATTTTTAAAGACGCAACTTTATTTTAAATCGAAACGAAGAAAGTTTGATGAGCAAATGGAAAATAAAAGGAAAAACTTACGAATAAGAGCTCGGCTTGTTGAGCGTAGAGTCTGGGTGTCCCACGACCCTCTCGTAGAGTCAGTAACATAACTTGACCATCTTCCGTCAAGAGAGTGACGTAAGGATCGGCGCAACTAGCGTGAATGATGGGACATCCGAGATCCAAAGGCATATGTTGAATTTGTTCAACGCCTTGCATCAGTCGGACTCCCATTTGTGTTACTTGAACAATGTAACGATTCGCACCGAGGTTTCCAGCGAAAATGGTCGTTCCTTGTGTACTGAAGCCGCTCTGTTCGACTTCGTTTATTTCTTGTCCGGTTTGCAATACCTGGGATGAAAAAAAACGTGATTTTTGCAAGGATAATGTCGAAAGGAAATGTATGATCGAGCTCGGTAGAGGGGAAGAGAAATTTAAATTGCGAGGAGATTTCTATTTTCGAAATGATGGTTGGATCGACTTTTTTGATAAGCGAGTCTCGATGTTTGATGAGAGAAACGGATGGAAATCAAGTACCATCGTAGAATCTTCGTGACTAAGAATGAGGAAGGAATGTTGTCCCTCGTGCTCTCCCTTCGCTTGGGTTTCGACATTGGGAGAACCAATAACGGTCCACATGTCTTCGCAGCCAGGCAGTTCGAAAGTAGTCACAACTTGTGGTCGTATCGAACGTTGAAGAACGCACAAAGCTCCATTTTTTCCGTATCCCGAGGTCGTAACTAATTCAACGTCCGGATCTGTAGAGTGAGAGAATTCCTCGGAAAGGAAAGCTGGCTCGCCCATGGAAATGTTGCCACAAGGCCCGATGTTCAATAAACTGTCGCATACCTAGAAATATTAAAAAACGAATGAAATTAATCTACAAAGTGAATTGTCAAATTTCGATAATTCCAACTGCAACGGACCTCGAAAATGTATGAACTTATTCGCATGGAGGTTTGCGTCTCGTTGCCATAAACTTCTAGTTCTTCGGGATCCTTAATGTCCAAGACATCCGAAGCCATCCAATCACCGAGAGTGTCTTGCTTCATTTTTTTCGCGGGTATTTCATCGCCGCTATCGTTGTCGTCGAGCGTTATTTCAACATCTTCGTTCGGCTTGGTAATTTCGTCCTCGATCGGCTGAACCGCTTCGGGCTCTTTCTCCGTAAAACGGAGCAGCAACGAGTTGCCAAGACGCGAACCCAAGAAAAGATAATTTTCTTCGTACATGCAAACCTGAAATGTATCGGTAGATTGAAAAGAAAACTACATGTGGCAATTTTGAAAATTATATTTTCCACACAAAGTGGCTACTCACGCATGAGGTCAAAACGCTCGCGGCAGCTTTGTCGAAGTGGAAACCACGCACGGATCTCATACTGTCAGCGTAAAGTGACAAAACGTACAGTTCACCAGTTTTCAGCGAAATTACCAAGCGATCGGGCGATATGAAGCACACCTGAGCTCCTTCCAGACTCATTTTCACTCCTTCCTGGGCTCCTGCGAATGTTTCACATTTTTTTCAGCTATTCAGAAACTTTTTCTTCGTTTATTTGGAAAATGTTAGCCGATCGAGTTTTTATGAAATTTCGTTGTAAACCGGATTGAAAATGGGTGAAAATATTGTTTTTTTACTTACTGAGAGGAAAATTAGTGCTGGCGTCGGTCAGGGTATTGAGGGAAACCCCATAAGGCGGTATACTTTGATTGAGATAGATCAAAGAATTGACCGCCATTATGAGAGTGCCACCGAGAGGTTTTTTCACAGGAACCGCTTGGACACAGTCGAAGGGTAAATTTGAGACGGACCAAATAATCGGATGAACCCTTTGTTGAATATTGAGTGATATTGCGACCATAGCGCATGTGTCTTGTCTAACGGCGATGCGTCTGAAAGGCCAAAATCCAATGGCAACGACGATTAATGAATCTCGTTGCGGCAAACTTGAAAAGAAATACATGAATCGATCCTCACCCGGCAAATGTGCGAACCGGCTCGTACAGAATTAGCAGAGTGGGTTCGTAATAACCGTAAAGAAACTGCAAATCAATAATATTGTCCATTTTTTCTTCCAGAGTCTTGAGTACGATCATGTAAGACGATAATATCGGAGTTTTATGATGCGCACTCATTTTTGCAGGATCCATTAAATCGGCGTCGTCCAATGATGGGTCTTTGCGAAAAGGCAGAACTACCAATTTTCGTCCGTAAACCAACATCACGGCGCATCTGCCTTCCGGATCGACTCTGACGATTGGAATGTGGTGATGATGAGTCCATCCGTCCTGGTGGACAAAAAATTTCAATCTCCTTACAGACGCAGCAATAAGTTTAAATGCAAGAGCGGCGACGTATGGAAATCCATTTTTTTTCAATTTTTTAAGAAACAGATATTGCCAAAATGGGTTTGCCGAAGATGGATCAATAAAATTTAGAAATTTACCCTCATTTCTTCCTCTTCGAAGTAATGCAAAGAAACCGTTCGGAGATCGTGAGTTTCAAGGTCATATTCGACGACCGAAAGCTTGGCATCTCGGAAACTGACGAGCAGAGAGTCTCTCTGGGATCCGACCAAATGCACCGCTTGGAGAGACATTACGTTACCCTGCAGCGTGTATTGCCCCAAACATTCCAGCTTCATCTTGGGCGCTCGGCCGTCTGTTGTTGGTAATGGAAAAAAAAAGGAATTTTGAGGTTAAATTATATTTTTCTTTGTCAATAAATAACGAACTGCTGGACAATACATACCGGAAGATTTTTCCCGTTTGCTGCTGTCGGTATCCGGGATTAATCGTAATACCCGGATAATATTGGCGCCTGCGACAACCAAACATTTTTCCGTTCTATCGAAAAAATAACAAGTTATCGCGTGTTCAACACCAGTCGCCGGATGCGTACTCTTGCAAATAGAGTACATGTTTGGAAGATTTTTTGTTATTTCTTTCAGTCACAAGTTTAAAGAGAAGCGTTGAATATGAAGCGAAGAGTATAAATCCAAGCAACATTGAGGTTAGATTTCGTAACCTCAAAAACTAGCGCGGCTTTTCACGAATTATGCTAGAACGTATCGAATCGTCGGACGACCGAGTCAGTTTTCAATTCGTATCGAAAAACACCGAAACGACTATTTCAACACTGTATTTCATTAAACATAACCGACGATCACGGACAACCATGGTTCAGCGACCATGTTTATTCGAACGAAAGCCAGCTCTGCAGCACCGGTAATCCGCGTTTTTTGTTATGAATTGTCAACTCGGCAAACTCTCGGCGGCCAAATTTTAAAAATTAAGGCGAATTTTTAACTGACGTGAACTTGTAGCGCGATGCAAACTCCCCTTACGATCAAAATATCGCAAGTCAAGTATCCTTTCTCGCTTCTCGTTCGCGAATTCTCCCCGCTACCAAGTATCATATGCGTTTGACGTTTCTCCCACCAGCAGACTAGAGCGCATTGTTTGGAACGGACTGCGAGATAACAAAGAGAAGTGTGACGACTGACGAATGCGCGTGTATCTGTTAGGAACATCAGTAACAAGAATCAACGATTGTATTTTCGCTCTCACTACGGTCGTGAAAATACTCGACAAAAGTCTTGTTTATGCTTTAGAATTTGACGAAAATCTATTTCGTTAATTAATGCGATCTAACAAAGTCTTGGAATAAAACAAAAAGTGTTAATTATCGCGCGCGCGAATCGAAATGAGTTTTGATACTAAATTTGGTGCCTGCAAAGATTTTCTCTCCGTGTGAAATCACTGCTGAATGAAAAATAAAAAAATACGTTTAATTAGTGCAAAATGTGGAAACCCTTCGAGGCTGGAAGTTCGCCGGTCGATTGGTGCGAGGGAAATTATAGCATTTCACCAAGCATCGCGGAATTCTCAAATACGGTAAATTGCGCAATGTTTTCTGCTCTATTATTATTATTCACCCAAATTTGAACGTAGTGATGACAATTTTGTGCAAATACACGCAGTTTTTTTTCTTTCATGCATTGGACATTCAATACGAAGCATCGACTCGTTTTCTAACTAAATTGTTGCAACCATTTTATGTAACACGTGTTTATACGTCGACTCACGATCGAGTAAACACGCGATGGAAATAAAAAATCGTTTTCATAAAATCTAACAACGTTGAATCACCTAAAAATCTATACAAATATGAAACGTCATCAGAAAAATTTGAAAAACAAAAAATTGCTGCTATTATTTCGTGAAGAATTATTGATTCCCTTTGTTCTCCCAAGTCCACATCATTCTTGACTGGACCAGAAATATATTATTATTCGAATTTCAGCTTTTTGTCTAAAAATTCTTTCCCAACCACCGGCTTCTATCGATATTGCTAATAATGTTTCCCTGGCTTTTTCTTTTGTGTGCTTTAGCTGAGCAATGTTATATTTCTGCTGCTTCCGCCGGTGCTTATGCATCTCTTCCGAGATTACGGGAGATTTGTGAATCCAGGAATCCATGTAATTTGGTTTCTGCTCATGATCGTCGGTCTGAGCAGCGCGTATTTCCATGCGACGCTGTCGCTAATCGGTAAGATTTCTAATCAGATTGATGTTTGTCCAATTCGCACACCGAAATAACCAGTCGATCGTTTTATCACGTCGCAGGTCAGCTGCTCGACGAATTGGCTATTCTTTGGGTCTACACGGCCGGCTTTTGTATGTTCTTCCCACGAAGATACTTTCCAGCAGTTTTCAGAAACAATAGAAAAAGATTTTCTCTCTTTGTTCTATTGCCGACGCTCGTGGCAACTGGATTGGCCCTCGTCCATCCGGCCATCAATGCGTTCGCTCTCATGATTCTGGGCATCCCAGCATTTGGATTCATGGGCCTCGAATTGAAGAGGTAAACTCCGGTCAAGTTTTTATTAATCAACTTTGAAAGAACGTGCGAATTTTTTTCTTTTCAACTATTTCGATTATTATTATTATTTTTTATTTATTTGTTCATCAACTTTATTCATTTTTTTACCAACTTTGGAAGAATTTTCCAATTTCCTTCTTTTGTTTTACCTTTCAACTACTTTGATTATTATTTTGATATCATTTTTCATCTTCTCATGATTCCGTGATCGATATACTCGTCCCTGGAGTCAGAGATTTCCAAGAATTGTCATGGCTTTTCTTGAAACACCGTTTTTTTTTTTTATGAACTTCGATTTACGTAAACGACGTGCTTCGCGCCCCAGTCAATCGAGTACAATCGTCGCACAACACGACGTCATATTAACCAAAGATTCAGAGACTTTGGAATTGGCAACTGGAAAAGTTTCGAAACGTCAAGTTGTAATCGATAATTTTTGATATTTTATCGGGAGATTTAAAGAAAGAAGAATTTTCATGTTCCATTTCTTGTTCCGTTTCCCAACGAGTTCTCAGCCAAGTCAACGGCTTGTTTTTGGCACTTTTTTCTTTTTTTTCTTTGCGGATCCAGCAGACGTCCACGGGCAGATCTTTCGAGGAAACTCCCGAAAACGTCGACGTTCCGTGAAATTTTGCCGTCACAAATCGATCGTCTATCGATTTGATTTTTTTAGGCGTATCACACAATCGTTGTGAACATCGGATAATACTCGAGCGTGCAAGGCAGCTGTGTCACCATATCCTTGATCATTCGTGTGTTGATTTTTGTTGTTGTTGTACAGAGAGCAGACGGTAATTCCGGTGTATTTATCGAGTGTCATGATATTTTCGTATCGTTCCATTGTTTCCATTTGCTAATTAAAAAGCGACTACGATCATATGATGAATGTTTGACTCATTTCGATCGTTTGTATTCACAACACGTGTTATTGCTTGGTGATAAATGAGATGCGTCATTGTATAACATTGAGCTAAGAATAGACGAGTGCGAGCTGTGCCAGTGTGTCGTCAGAGCAACTGAATTTTGAATGATTGTACAAATAAATGTGACAAAATGGAAAATTGATGAAACGGAAGAAAAAGGTCGAGGGATTGAATGCGATTAATTGGAAACGAATCGTTTTTTCTTTGGACTTTCTCATTGCAATTTGTTTCAATAGTTTGCCGTTTTTTCTTGTTTTCAGGACGAAATCGCAGAGAGTATATCGTCTGGGATTGCGTTGCGCTGCGGTTTGGGTTCTGGCAGTGACTTGTTGGCTGAACGATCGTATGTTTTGCGACACTTGGTTAAATCTTAATTTCCCTTATTTACACGCGCTCTGGCATTTGTTCATATTCATCGCGAGCTACACGGCGGCCGTGCTATTCGCTTATTTTTCGGTAAACGAGGAAAAGCCTCATCAATCCCCGGTGCTGAAATATTGGCCGAGAAACGATTTCGAACTGGGCATTCCATACGTCACTATCAAGTGTTGCGTCAAATTCGATCCGAACAGCAATATTTAGTAAAACACTTTGATTACTTAATTATATTATCGAAACGTCGATCCGCGAGGTTCGGAATAAAACTACACGCACCGAAAAATCATTAACAAAGACTCGCAACGTGTAACATTGTGAATATCGATCTCAGTGATTTCGAAAAGTATTTAGAGGAAATATAATCGCCAGGGCTTTGCATCCACTAGTTTTGCACAAGGGAAATGAATTTTTTTTTTTCTCAATTTGCATACGAATGACTGAATTTTCACCAGACATTCGCATTCCAATTGAGACAAATTTTTGCACGACTGTGCTGACGTTCCAAGAATCATTTATTCGTTGCCGACGTATAGCCAAAACCTGTGATATTCGAGTTCATATTATTTTTATTTACCGAGTCAAACTTACGAATTACAACGCGTATGGAAAACAAACGTACTTACAGAAAAACAATGCGCAACGACGTAAAATATACGTCGAATTTTTTTAAGAATCTAAAACGATCACATTCGCTTTAATTGTAATACGATTTTTTGTCCTACAATAAACACCATTTTTCACGTTTGTGCAAACGCCGAAATTTATCAATTATCACGATATTTGTTGGTTGGGGAGCAACAACCTATTTTTTCCATCAAATCGTTTTTTTTTCTGCATAAAACTTTACAAAATCGTGTAAAGATTCCCAGCAATGAAACTCTAACATTTGTTTACCAATTTTCTTGAAATTTCGACCGAACCAACAAAAGTGAATTTCCTTTAGAAACGCATGAATTTTTCTTTTCCACCCATGAAATAATTTCAGAGTTTCTTCGACCGAAGGGTCAATAGTAATTAAGCTTTTTTTTTTTGTCCTTCACGTTTATTTGGTCACCAATTTTCTTGTCATTTTGACTGAACCAGGAAAATTGAATTTCCTTTGGAAATGCATGAATTTTTTTTTTCACCGCTCAAACGATTTTTTAGTTCGTTCGAATGATTAAGGGTCAACGCAGTTGTTGTTGTTATATTTCTGGGGCTTTTTTGCTTTCATAATATAATTTCAGTGTTTTTTTAAGATTAAATAGAAATTTTTTATTTTTAACATTTGCGGAATGGCACGAGTGCAAAAATCTTGAAAAATTCGAGTTTCTCCTTCGCTCTTGGAAAATGATGCTTCCCGAAGAATTAACTTTTGCATCGAGTCTGCAGACCGAACGGCTGCTTCAACGACGAGAAATTGTGAGAGGAGACGATGTTCCTGGAGAGGATTCTACGACTGTGCTTAGAATTAGTTGGCACGGAACATGCAACCGTAAACCGATTGCATGACTTCCAGTCCCATGTCCAACCAATAATTCCAGGAGGCATCCAACTTCTGTTTGATGGCCAATCGGTCTACCATTTTGATGTAATCGTCAAGCCCTTCGAGGGTTTGCTCGAAGTAAGAAATTTCGATGTCTTTCGCAGCTGCACTGACCTGAAAGAACAAAAAACATGCAATGCGGCTGCTTGATTTTTGACGAGACTAGAAAGGTCGTGGCAACGGTTGCAAAGAAACGGAGCAACCAGCCGCTCCATTGCTGCATCGCGATCAATTGCTTGGGAATGAATATGAACGAAAAAACCTGAAAGATAAATCTTGAAAAAGCGCTTGGCCAGGCTTTTCCAGGCATGTCTTGGCCGAGTCCCGCGTCAAAGAAGAAGAACGTTATTCAAAAGTTTTTCCACGTTGGAAGAAAGTTTAGATTTCATGAGAAAAGGCAATGAAACGAGAAGATTGGCTGAAAGGCTTGAAAAAAAGTTGTACACGAAGAGAATTTTATATTAAAAATGACTATGACTAGCGTCATAGTTCCCTGGCACCATATCGTCCCTCTGACAAATTTTAGCAAGGACAGTAATTTTTATTTCGTACTCTATCGGAAATGGCGAAATTTTGACATTTGTCGCTCAATTTCCGTGGAAAAATGACTATGTATTGGCTAAAAATTGTCATAGGAACGATATGGTACCAGGGAACTATGGTAGCATAGTAGTAATGGAGTTTTTCCCATGCATACTCTTCTCGGGTTTTTACATGTTCGAGTTTTTTTCCACAGTTCTCATTATCTCACAATTTTTGTTATTATCCCCCAATTTTTCTTTTTATTCCACACTACTCTACTCGATGGACCTACTATTTTACGTGGGTTCCGAACCACGGAGAGTACAGCTTGGGACACTTACAAGGAAGGTCACCTTACTGTACCCCCACAACCTGGGTCAAAAAAATTATATTTTGTAGTTCACACCAAAGTATAAACCCTCACAAAAAATTAGCGGCCCACTCGCATATTTAAGGGGTGGAATTAATTATCAAAAATCGGTGGTTTTTTCGATTTTCGCTGATATCTTTGAAACAAAAATAGATACGCCAAAAGTTTAAATAGCAAAGTTGTTCATTTTTCAGTGCTCTACAATAACATGTAATTGAAAATTGGAATATCAGCGAAAAACGAAAAAACCACCGATTTTTGAGAATTAATTTCACCCCTTAAATATGCGAGTGGGCCGCTAATTTTTTGTGAGGGTTTATACTTTGGTGTGAACTACAAAATATAATTTTTTTGACCCAGGTTGTGGGGGTACAGTAAGGTGACCTTCCTTGTTAGAAAAATCCATTGGTGTCGGCGGCGGGAATCGAACCCAGAGCCCACTGTGTGGGCGCCGGGCTCGTTACCACTGAGCCACTGCCTCTCTTTTGGTAGCATAGTAATTTTCCATATAAAATGATCTCTGTGTAGGAAACGTTTTGAGTTTGTTACTTACATCGTTACATTCGAACTCGTTGCACGTATTTGCCCGAACTCTGAGGTCGTTTATTTTACTTATTTCATCTTTGGTCGAATCTAACAATTGTCCAATCTTCATAGTTGCTCGGGTGTAGACGTCATAGGATACTTGCTTGTAGACCTGCTGCATATGGGACGTTGCTGCTCTCCTATAAGCAGTGAAATTACCAAGGCATACAGTGGGATCGAAATCGCCACGTCGTGACACTGTCTCGTAGTGAAGGATGAGGGATCCCAGCTGAAGACACAGACGATTACAAATATCATTGTCGGAGTAATTAATGATTGTTTGATTGTTCAAGGACGAAAATGATGCTGAAGTTGCCAACGCATCCGTTTTTCTATCAATTGTTTGTTTCGTTTCAAAAAGCAAAACAATTTTCGTAACGATTTTCTCTTTGGATCCTAAAAAAATATCATTTTATTGTCCGGACGAAATATTCAATGAGAATCTTGAGATTGGCCCCAGAAAAAAGGGAATTTCGTTGCGTTTGAACGATGGAAACTTCAACGTCGTGGACGAGAGATTCCTGCACGTTAAATTCTTACCGTGTCCAAATGCGCTGATATTTTTTGCGAATGCGGTATAGTAACGGAAAATTTGTCATCACCCATCTGCGGACCCAGGTCGATAACTCGTCTGTACAGATCCGCGGAGCGTTCGATTATCTTTTCAATTGATTGGTTGATGTGGCGATTGGCTGTTTGTCTGTTTATTGTTACGAGTTCGGCCGGGTAGGAAATGATCTTCATAGACTTTTCCGCAGCTTCCCGGAGTGCGGCCTACGGTTCGATTAATTAATTTATTTGTTTTTATGAAGCATCTGAATTATAAATATTCAATGGTCACAATATGGAGGATTAAAAATTATAGCAAACCTGTTGGTTTCGTCTGCGTGGCGACTTGACAGCAGAGGCCTGAAAGAAAAGTTTCAAGGGTGAGAAAAGTTTGGATAGTCTTCCCTTGCACATGTCCATGCACCGGGGGGCATTTCCAACGTCTCGAGGCCGCAAGTATACGAAAAATCAGAGAATCTTCACCGCGATTCCAAAAAGACTCTGCGTCAGTGGATTTTTGTCCTGCATACGCTGTGACGGAGCATTTTTTGTGCTTAGTCGAGCGACATGGGAAAATGTTGATTTCGAAAACTCAAGGTAAGCTTCGGTGACTTGTCCATCGCCTTGGATCACGACGTTGTTCATATTGAATTATTGAAACATTTGAAGGATAATTACCGAGGCGATGATGGCCGCAGCGTAAAGTACGATTACGAGCTTCAACATTTTTATGATGTTTCTTCTTCTTCTTGTAGCTGAGCAGAGAGTAATCGGCAGAGCCTACGCTATTTCGACTTTTATAGCCAATTCGAGATGCAGAATTGACATTAGGCAGAGAACTATAACAAAGTCGATGATGATGATGATGGAGACGTCCCCCTTGACAAGAATATTTAAAAAACGAGACATCGTAATGCGTCAAAGGTAGGATGTTGCTTTGACATGCAAATTAATTGGACGATTAATTAAAATTTCGTTCTAATTTGAATAGAAATCAAATAAGAAAGAACAATAAAACGACCAGCTTGTTTTTCGAGTGCGACGCGTGGTCGCCACTTGTTACCAATTAAGAAAAAACTGGGGAGTCGTACAATAATGTACAATTGGATGGAAACGGATTCGAAAGTATTGAAATGTAAATTTTTTTCCAAATGACCGCACAGCAGGACACGTCGTGGAAAAATTCTCGCGACGAGACCTCGAGACAGCCCGGAACAGGAGACTTGAAAGGATTGGCCCGGGGGTGGAGACGAGAGTGATCCTCTTATCAGAATAAACAAAAACCCATAAAGACTCTGCCTGCGATGTCTCGCAAAATAATTGACGGTAATTTGCTCATTGGATCAATCGCATCACGTGATTGCTTGTGCCAAATTTATTAAAACAATTGCGTGAGAGCTGAGCAACTAATTAAATTTTAATCTTCAAGTGTCCGAAACATTGATTCCACAGAATCGATTATCAATGACCGAAAATAATTGGAAAAACTGATTGAATATTTATTTATCTTCGTTATTCAATTCTTTCATTTCCCAGCACAAAATTGGACTTTTTTTTTTGCCTCAATTTCGCGTTGCGGAAAATTGCGTCGGTCGACGCTCCGGGATCGATCTTATAATTTCTCTCGTTCATCTGCTAGAGCATCGGATTCTCTTCTGAACTCCCCGTTTGCCCTTTTTAAATACGTTTTACATTTTTTTTTTTGTATTTAATTTCCGACTCGATCATTTTCCGGATACCCCCGTTTTTCATTTGTCAAAACTACGATTTTTCATGAACAAAAACAATCGATCCTGTAATGATTCGCATTGGATATGGTTGCTGAATCCGGAAAGCCTGTTTTTTCAGCGCCACGTCGTGATTTTTATATATTTTTTTTTCAATCGATCTTTTGCGTATATTTTAGGAAAGCATCAGGAACGCACGTGTCCGCATGACGATCAAGCGCGGACAAGAAGATGTTGCAGCTTGATCCCTTTGTTTTTTCCGGAACGCTGATCGAAAGAAAACATCGCCTGCTGTCATGGGACAAATTCCCGTTTCCCGATCGTGCGACTTGGGAATCTGATCTCACAGAACAAGGAGACGAATCGTTGGCAACGAGGGAATGGGATATTGAACATTAAGTTTAAACATCGATTATCTGGTTTGCATTAATTATTATAATAATGAGATTATTAACAACAATAATCGATCGATACAGAGAGTAAGAATAAAATTTTCAAGCCTCCTCGGCTCGCGTGTTATTTCCGCAGGTTCTTGTTCGTTGAATCATCAGTCGAAAAAGCGTCAGTTTTGTGAAAAATACAATAACCAGAATAAGAAAAGCGTCGGCCTGATTTTTAAGGCGACAGGTCAGTCGCTACGGGATTATTTGCGCAGTTGTAAACCAATTGGAGGATTTCCCGCCCCATGTCAGTGTAGTAGTTCCAATTATATTGGAATTTGTTAACGATAGCCGTTCCGTCGACCATACTGGCGTAGAACTTGAGAGCCTTGGTCGTTTCTGTGTGAAAACCCTCGTAGATGTTTCTCGCCGAGTTGCTGACCTGCAAAAAGCAACCGCGAGTTTGAATATTCATTTGGCAATAATAATGGGCGTTACGGAGTATGCAGGAGACGATGCGAAACTTAACTTACCTCGTTGCATTGGAATCCTTGGCACGTGGATGCCGAAAATTTGAGTCGGTTCAGTTCATCTTTTTCGGCATTTGCAACGTGCAATAATTGTCCAATCCACAGGGTCGCGTCGTTATAGACTTGGTAGGATAACCGGGTCTTTAGATTGAGAACATTTTCGTTTATTATCCTGAGATAATCGTTGATATAACCGATGCATTCCGTTTCATTAAAAGTCCCTTTTTTCTTCCCCACCGTGATGTAATGATGGCCCGAGGACTTGAGCTGCGTCGGATAAAGAAAAAACAACGAAATTACAAGGTGCTACTTCCGGTTCGATTCGCGAGTTTCATTTTTTACGGTATATTTTCTCACCGTTTGAAGATGTGACGATACTTTATCCATAAACGGCGCCGTAACGGTTAGTCTTTCGCTCCCGTCGCATGGACCGAAGCTGACAACTTGTTGATACACTTCCGCGGAGCGTTCGTTTATCATTGCTATTGCCTGGTCGATATGGCGATTAGCTACTGCTCTATTAATTATCGCGAGTTGGTCCGTGTACTCCGAAATTCCTTGGCCCGCAGCATCCTGTTTCGCCTGCGATTCAAATTTTCGCAATAATTATATCGACGCTCCTTACGAAAAGTAGCATGATCCAAAATTCTTACGAAACCTAGCAATTTTACAGTCTCACCGCGAAAATCAGAATATTTCGGATTTCACCGCGAAAACCAACACGTTTTCAATCCCGCCAAGAAAACCATCACGTTCCATTTTTCACCACGAAAACCAGCACGTTTTTGTTTTCACCGCGAAAACAGCATGCTAGTTTTCGCGGTGGAAACTGAAAAATGCTAGTTTTCGAGGTTCATATCCAAACGTGTTTGTTTTCGCGTCGAAACCTGAAATGTACTAGCTTTCGGGGAATGATTGAAAATGTGCTAGTTTTCCCGGTGATGAATAATGTGCTAGATTTCGTAAAAAAATTAAAATATGTTACTTTTCGTAAGCAACGTCGATATAATCAGCTGCAACAGCTCGCACAATGTTGTCGAAAATCCATGAAAACAATGACTGGCTATGATTATGCAAAGAAAAAACATTAATTTCATGAAAAATGTCCCAAAAATGAAGAAAGTCGCGTCGACTCGTGAAAAATAAATTTCGTCCTCATTTTTGGGAACAGACCACTACTACGCGCAATAGCACGTTACGAGAATGCAATAGAAACGACTTAATTATTTGTCACTCGGATTCAGGCTGCTGCAACAACTGGAAACTTAGCAAAACGTCTTCCTCGAACCATTTCCTTAGCTCGAAGCTCTTTTACTAAAAAAAAGACCGACTCGTCTAAGCATTTCATTTTTTTTCTTTCATCGAAGAATTTAGTTTAAAAAAGTGAAGATTTTAATGAATTTGAAGAAATGGATGTGAACAGGACGATTGAACGAATGATCAAGTTTAATTACCGAGCCGAGGAAAACCGCAGCCCAAAGAACGATTCCGAGCTTCGACATTTTGATGGTGTTACTTTTCTCGTTGATGATTAAAGAGTAATTCGACACTGTATTAGTCCAACTTTTATAGTCATTTTTACAGATATGGAGAAACAATTGACCACGATATAGAATAAAAAATTATTTGGCTGAACGTGTCGCTAACAACGGAGAAATATGCATATAAGGCGAGCTAATCCGTCACAGACAGTATCTCGCTTTCTCATGCAAATCATTTTCGACATTTGATTATAATTTTTTTCTCATTTCAATGGAAATTATATAAAAATAAAAATATATCAGACCGGAATTTTGATTGGCTAATTAGAAACAAGTGTTCACCATATTTCGTTAATTATCGTATAGGCAAAAAATAATTTACCTCCCGATATTATAAATTCGAAAGTAACTCGTCCGTCTGTCTGTTAATTCTTCGCGTTTAAAGCGCCGAACCGATTGAGATTAAATTTGGTATGGAGATTTGGTTTGAGTCTCGGGAAGGACACATAGGATTTTTTTTCATTACCGAAACTATCCCTTAAGGGTGTAGAAAGGGGGTGGAAGTTTGTGAGCACTAATTTACTATTTGTATCAAATTTTTACAGTTTTTCCCGATACGATGCTTCTGGCAGGCGAAAATTTGATCGAATGGCCAGCACGAGGGCCAGCACCTGTGGTCCCAAAGGAGTGCCGGATTTTAACCGAAAAATAACCGAAATTTTGATGTTATCGTTTCACAGAATGCGATAAAAAGGAAATAATTCGGCTGATAATTTATGATTTTGAAAGCGAAGCGTGGCGTTACCGAACTGCAACGCTCTTCGTGCTGATTAAATGGATTTCCTATTCTTGCCGATTCGCCCGGAAGATCTTGGAATCAAATATTTGACCCGAACGAGTCCTCATCGTGATTTCTGTCCCGGCCAAATATCGACAATTCTGTGCTATTGGGTAAAATAATTGAGCCATGCACCGCGCTGACCCAATCGCGAGACGAAAAATTCTCGTCTGCCCTCGATAGATTTTCTCTCGAGGCTTCGTAGTTGTTGTGATATTCGTTGCATTCGTTTTATTTAAAAATGAAACGTTTTAAAAGCACGAGTTCCGAAAGAAAATTGTCGCTCGGGTCGAAAAATACCGGGATGATCCGCAAAGAGTAAATTCCGCCGTCCGCGATCGTTCGCGAATCACAAATTTTCAAAATTCATCAAAAAAGTGTTTTTATTGATAAAGAATATATTTATATATTAGTTCGAGCGAAGTATACAATCGGAAGTCGCCTGGATGACCTCCTGACCCATGTCGACGTTATATTCCCGTAATGTCCGAAGAGTTTCCATAACTGCCTCGCCGGTGGTCATGTTCTTATAAAATACAAATCCTTCGCTGGCGTTCGTGCAGAAAAGAGTCTGCATATCGTTCGCGGCTTCACTGATCTGAATAACAAAATTAATTAAATTTTTATATTATTATTATTATTATTATTATTATTAAAAATTAAATTCAAAATTAAATTCAAAATTAAATTCAAAATTAAATTCAAAATTAAATTCAAAATTAAATTAAAAATTAAATTAAAAATTAAATTAAAAATTAAATTGAAATTAAAAATTAAAATTGAATTAAAAATTAAAAATTAAAATTAAAAAAAAAACATGATTCTAAACCTTTTGCAAAAGACGATTGGGACGATAGCAACAGATTTTTAGCAACAGAACTGGAAATGATTTTTGTTAAAAATCGTCGATATTTTGTTGAGCACGATAAACAATATATTTTTCGATAATTTCAAAGTTAACGTTATTTTTCCGCAATTTATTTTGTTTCTATGGGAATCGTCAGAAAAATTTACGATTCGAAGGATAGAAATTAGCTTCCGACTATATTTTCCAGAATATTTCTTGCTGGCAATGACACAATTTTTGGGAATTATAAAAAAAAAACGTTTAGTCGAACGTATAAAACAAAATATCGATCTTTTCCAAAAAAATTTTGTTTTCCTTGCGGTTTGCTTGTAAAAATCTTGGAAAAAAATTAACGATTGGAAGGATAGAAATTAGCTTCCGAGTATATTTTCCAGAATATTTCTTGCTGGCAATGACACAATTTTTGGGAATTATCAAAAAAAAAACGTTTAGTCGAACGTATAAAACAAAATATCGATCTTTTCCACCAAAATTTTGTTTTCTTTGCGGTTTGCTTGTAAAAATCTTGGAAAAAAAATG
The DNA here is from genome assembly GCA_037952995.1 of Hyposoter didymator. Classification (NCBI taxonomy): domain Eukaryota; kingdom Metazoa; phylum Arthropoda; class Insecta; order Hymenoptera; family Ichneumonidae; genus Hyposoter; species Hyposoter didymator. Next base: position 10,369,982 of record JBAJMU010000009.1, on the reverse strand, counting down.
AACTGCGAGATATTTTTGCACTTACATCGTTGCACTCGGATTGTTGGCACTTATTTGCCCGAAGTTTGAGATCGTTAAGTTCGAGTTTCTTCAGATTAGCTGAACGTAACATTTCTCCAACCCACATGGTCGCCTTACTGTATGTATCCGCGAATATTCTCTTGAAGAGAAGCATCATTTGGCTGTTAGTTGCCGAAGCGTAATTGGCGAAATAATTGAGGCAGTCGTTTTTATCTGCGGTCCGTAGGTTCTTGGCCGCGATCATTTGAGCAGTGATTTTTTTAAGCTGCTCGAAAAAACATAGTGAAAATGAATGCAATGACGAGGATCGTCGGAATGGAAATTCGAATCAAGATTCGAGCGAATCGATCGAGTTTAATTCGACGCTCCTTACGAAAAGTAGCATGATCCAAAATTCTTACGAAACCTAGCAATTTTACAGTCTCACCGCGAAAATCAGAATATTTCGGATTTCACCGCGAAAACCAACACGTTTTCAATCCCGCCAAGAAAACCATCACGTTCCATTTTTCACCACGAAAACCAGCACGTTTTTGTTTTCACCGCGAAAACAGCACGCTAGTTTTCGCGGTGGAAACTGAAAAATGATAGTTTTCGAGGTTCATATCCAAACGTGTTTGTTTTCGCGTAAAAACCTGAAATGTACTAGCTTTCGGGGAATGATTGTAAATGTGCTAGTTTTCCCGGTGATGAATAATGTGCTAGATTTCGTAAAAAAATTAAAATATGTTACTTTTCGTAAGCAACGTCGAATTATTGTAACGATCGATTGCCGCAGCTTTTATTCTCACCGTATCAAAATGTCGTGTCACTAACGCGAAATTCGACGTGGTACAGTGAATTTTTTCGGCACCGCTCTGCGGACCTAAATCCATAACTTTTCGATATATTTCCTCTGAGCATTCTTCGATTTTCTCTATTGCCTGATCGATATGGCGATGAGTTAGTTTCCTACTTAAGATAGCGATGTCAGAGAAATAGCCAAAGTCCTCCGTTTCAGTCCCCGAAACGAGCAAATTCATTTGCTGCACAAATTTTCAACAATCTTGATTAAAAATCGGCTGCGGTATCTTGGAAAATATGAAATTTGCACGCAGCCATTTTTTTCCATCGATAAAAAAGAAAATCTCGGTAGACACATGCGTTGCATCGATGCAGCAATTATTCGCAATAGCGCTTAAAGTTTCCATCAACTTCGTGATCGACGTGCCTTGCTTTTGCTCGCAAAATGTCACGCGAGGGCGACTACAGAATCAAATTTTTCATTCAAACAATATTTCCCGATGCATATACGAACGGTACGAACATTCCCACGTATTTATTGTACGCTGACAAAAGCTGCTGCGCGAAAAAAAATGGAAGAGAGAATCTTTTTTTTTTCATTGATTAGAAAATTTTTAAAAACTCGTCAATTTGGAGTAAAAAAAGAAGCGAGTCCAACTAAATTTGAGTACAACGAAATCCTCGCAACTATTTTTTGCGGTGACATGAAATTACATCCTTTTCGTGTAGGCAGCGTCGTCGATAAGGAAAAAAAATGAAGGAGATTAAAAAAAGCTGCAAGATATAATTACCGAGGCGAAGAAGAGCGTAGCACAAAGAATTATCGCGAGCCTCGACATTTTCAAACTGTTTCTTTTTTCGAAGCTGAGTAGGAATTAGTTGGAACTTACCACGAGTCTGCATTTTATAGTGAATCTTAGAAACGAGGAAATATCAAATTGACTCAAAAATGTCATTACGAAAAGTGCGAAGAAATCATAATGTAAATATAAAGCGGATCATGCGAGCTGTAAAACGTCATAAAGTTTGACGTTGCTTTGACATGCAAATATCTTGGACAATTGGTTGAATAAATTCTGATAAACGTTGTAAATGGATCGGCGAAAAATAGGGGGTCGTATACCGTCACATTTATATAACAACCACGCATATGGTCAACATCTGTTACAATTAGGAGAAGAAACGATCAAGACAATCGCCTGTCATCTCGCTCGCTGATTAACCAATTCGCAACGAATCCTTCTCATTAGCCAATTTTCAACAGTTTTTACATGAGCCCAGTCTAGACTTTGATTAAATGCGGAGGACTCACTGTTTGGTAGCACAGATAATTGAAAAAATACGTAGAAGCGTTTATGAAAATGGAATTGGGAAAAGGAAAGCCCGCTGCTTCCTGTTCGCCAGGAAAATCGCTCAATTTTGAGAAAATTCTGAGCGTTTTTCGGGCATGGCCGTTGGGTATCACGAAAAACAAAATTTTGTTGGAAAAGATCGATGCGTTCGACTCAACCTGTTTTTTTTTTTTTTTTTCAATAATCCCAAAAATTTTGTCATTGCGGCGAGAAATTTTCCAGAAACTTTCGTCGGAATCTGATTTTTTGGAACCAAATTAATGGCCGAAATAACGAAAATTTGGAGATTTATTGAAAAATGTTTATTTTTTCATTACAGTCGTGCGACAGTCAATTATTTCGTATACTTCGCAGCCAATGATTCGGGATATTTCTCTTGCAAAATGTGACTGTAATTATGTGGAACACTCGAACGCGACAGCTGACGAGAATCGTTCATCGCATGGCCACCTTGCGGATCTTGTGAAAAGCTCTTTTATGCCTTTTTTTCAATATTTTTTTTGTTATTACGTTTTTAGAAATATATAACATACGTACGAAATTGTCTGAAAAAAATAAATGACGTCTATACAATTTTTATTTCATCGAAATGTTTTTTCAAACAACAACAAAAAGGAGAGTTTATTGTTTATAATCTTGTGTCATTACGCGTGACATTCTTGTAAATATTGAAAACATTTTCAAACAGTTTTGTGTCTTTTTACGAAAACGATGAATAATATCGGAACCTGTGTGCATGACGGAACGCCATTCGTCGAATTATCGTTTGGATGGAAATAAAGTTTGAAAAATTAGTTAAAGTTTAGTGTCGTTGAAAAGCGTGTCGAAAATTTCGCAACGTTTTTGGGTTAATTTTGAGTTTGGCGAGTGGATGTGCGAGCGGATTGAGCAGAACGAAGTGGCAGGCTGAGGCGGAGGGAGAGCAACAACAAGAAAAGGAGCGCGTTTGAGCGAGCAGTCTAGCCAACACATAAGAAACGCCCGTAATGGCTGCGTTTTCATACGATCGCGCTGCTTCTTGACACAGACGAGTCGGTCGACAATAAATGAGAAATCTTCGAGTGTCTTTTTCTGACGTCAAGAAATTTTCATATTTCGTAACGAAACAAAACGACGAAATATTCTCCTAGTGAGCGTCCGGAAGGGAGACGAAGCAGGGAAACTGAATTAGCTTTCTTGTAAAGAGTTTCCGACCGAGCTCGGCGAAGAGTTAAGTGGTCGACGGAGAGGAAAAAAAATAAAAAATGCCGCGAGGTGAGTAACGCGCGACGTAAATTTTTTTTTCTTTACCCGTCAAATTCACGATTCCAATGCGAATTTTTCGGGCTATTCGTTTTTTTTTCAATTAACACAAACCACATTCCCTTCCCCCCGAGAAATAAGTACACGATTCCCGTCTGCCGTAATTTCGCATTGACGACATTGACGTTCCCCCGCGTGTATCCGTTTAAACACTTTTTTTTTTCTTCCATCAATTAAATAGGAAAATTCGTAAATCACAAGGGCCGCAATCGTCATTTCACCAGTCCCGAAGAATTGGAGGAACAAAGACGACAGGACGAGGAAAAACGCAAGTGGAGAGTCAGTATTTAACTTTATACTTTTTTTTTAGGTTATAAAAAATACTCCGAAATGTCTGAGACGAAATAACGCGTCGCTCACATTGGATAACAAACGTAATATGTGTCAAGGTCAAGCTGTCCTCTGTTTCATCAATTTTCTCCAATGTTTCATGTTTTTTTTCCCAATTTATTGTGTTTGCAAATCCACAAGCCGTTTGCTCTCGGCTTTATCCTCTCGATCCCGTTAATTTTTGCCAAAAAACGTGAAATTGGAAAATTGATGAAAATTATGAAAATCATGGACAAACAGAAAATGGAGTTAATTTGTTGGAAAAATGTTGTTACCATTGTACGGATTTTCAGCAATCGAAAGGCGGCGATTCGACCAGCGAGGATGAGGAAGAAGCCAAGAGTTCTGGCAAAAAAGCGGAAAAGGCCGGAGACTCTGAATCTGGAAGCGACAGCGAATCCGATTCGGAATCAGAAACCGAGGTATTGCTCCGATCTTGCAAAATCCGAGAAAAATAACGACAACCGCACGGCGTCAGCTTTTTCTCCTCATTTTTGTGTTCAACGACGAACAATCGACGAAGATTCCGTATTTCATAGAGCTTCACGGTCCTCTCCATTTTCTCAGGATTTAATGTGATGAATGTTTTTGCAGGGAAAGGCCAAAGGAGTCGAAAATTTGATCGAGGTTGTGAATCCCAACAGGGTACAGAAAAAAGTTAAAAAATTGTCTCAAATCAATGAGATCCTAGCAAAATCTTCCAAGCCCGAACTGTCGCGGAGAGAAAGGTAAACTAACGAGTCTGCAGGAAAGAGCAGGAAACAATTTTGACTCTGAAGAGGCTGGAAAAGAGAAAACGACTTGAATTTTTGGAGTAAAAACTTTGACTTTTACACAAATTCCATGATAAAATGTTTATCAATTGAGATTTTTCTGTGCGCTGTATTTTTTGTTATGGAAAAACAAAGAAAATGGTTTATTATTGAAAATTTCAATTTTCAGCCTCTTTCCAGGGTGTCTCGTGCGAAAAATACAATTTTCAATGTTCAGGATTGAAAGTAAACGTTGAATTACAAAATTGTTATCTCTAAATATTGGCAAGACGATGGAAAATCATTTTTGCATCAGCATATATAGAGAATTAATATTTCTAACCATTTGTCAACAGGGAACAGTTGGAAAAGCAACAGGCGTACGCGAATTATCAAAAATTGCATGCAGCGGGTAAAACGGACGAGGCACGCGCGGATCTGGCTCGATTAGCAATAATAAAGCAGCAGCGAGAAGAGGCAGCGAAAAAGCGAGAAGACGACAAAAAGCAGAAAGATTTAGCGGCGCAAAAGAAAACGGAACAGACACAAAAAGCTTTGGGGAAACGAACTTGAATAAATTTATTTTCTTCGATGTGTTGATTTATTCGAAAAAGTAAAAGATGATGAAAATATTAATAACGCGTATACCGAGGATGTTATTATACTAATACCCAAATGGTTCTATCTCTACTTTCTTATCAATAAAACGTTTCCATCTAAACCAAATTCATATTTTCCATCGCGGTATCACGACTAAATACTTGGCTAGATCGTTTTTGGTCCATCACTCAGATCCAGCTCAGAAACATTTTATTTCTCCGGCTACAAAATACTCCAAGTTACTCCAATATCTGCTGGCAGTTTGTATTTGCGAGAAAAATCATTCGAAAATTCTGGAGGCACGTAAAACGTGAGTATCGGTTATCGAACGAACATTATGTCATGAGTTTTCTCGTCTCAAGAGCCACGTAAGAATGTCATTCAAATTATTGGGATTATTCTGACATTCCGAATGTTGAAGCAATTCCAATCACCGCAAAAAGTCGTTTGGAGAAATGCGTCTTGGCAACTAGCTCCAGCCTTTTTCGCGAGCGTCACGTGATCGATTTGTTTATCATTTGCTTTCGAAAAGCCTGACGTCAGCGCTCCTGGCGGTCAAGTGGGTAAACAAAATTTGAGTCTCCGGCGGAGCGCCCTGATTTCCACTCTTGTCTTGCGCGACTTGGCGGCTGTATATCTCGTGCGATTACTGCTCCCGTGCCGGTGCCGAAACAAAATATAACCGAAGGTAATCGCTGGCAATCCGACTTGTTTGGCAGCGCTCCCAGTCAAAAAGTACAAAGGCGACAATTTTATTGTGCGCGATCAATCAGACCGTAATCAATCGCGTACTCGCGTATTAAAAGTCGATAAATAACGAACAAAAATATTGCGAAAAATAGAAGGAATTGCAATCGATCGATAACCCATGACCGCACACTGACGTTTATTTAGCACAATACCGGTAAACAAACGAAACGGCAATGTTACAGCTGCAAGTAAGAACGTTCGAGTCCTTGTAAGCGCGTTCACAGTAATAACAATACTTACTGTTTTAGACGATTCTTCCGATACGCTTTTTACTCCAATCACCACGTACCCCGACGTCGACGAATAAACCATTTATTATAAAAACTTTAACAACATCATCGACGAATCCGTCTTCGACCATGTCTGTCGAGGAGGAAAAACGTGAGTAAATCCAACATTTTTTTTCTCCTCATCAAACTTTTATATTCTCGTTTGTGAAAAAAAATTGACGAAATATTTGAAATACTTCGTCCATCACAATTCGCGGAAAGATCGATGTGAGATAAATAGAGAAATTGATGACCGATCCTCCGACAGCAATTTTTGGATCTGCCGTTGGAATCGCAAGATCAATCGTTATTCGCATCTTGTTTTTGTGTAGAAAATTTTTTGAGAATGTCGCTGGAAGAAAAGAGGAATCATTATCAAATAAATGCGACTACGCTCGATCAAATAATGAGTTGGAAAGACTATTGGTTGAAGAATAAGGCGGCCATATCTAAAACTAGCATAGAGAATAGAGAAAAAGTGGACGAAGCTTTGGCGAGCAAAGTATCCATGTGGCAGGGCGATATAACTTCCTTAGAAATCGACGCCATTGTCAACGCGGCAAATTCGAGTTTGATGGGTGGTGGCGGAGGTAAGTTCGGAGTGACGCACCTCGTCGAACGGGCGTTTGCTCAAAAATGTGACGACGTTGAATTTTCAGTGGACGGAGCAATTCACAGGGCGGCTGGAGCGAGCTTAAAAAAAGAATGCGCGACTCTGGGCGGCTGCCGAGTCGGCCAGGCCAAGATAACCGGAGGATACCATTTGCCGGCTAGATGTGAGTTTCATTCTTTTTAGTAATCTGCGCAAGCGTTCCAACCAACATTTTCATTCTTATCGCCGGACGAAGTAATTTTGGCAGAGAATTGGGCCATTTATTGCGTAAATTCTGATGAACTAATGAAAAAATAATTGAAATATTCATGGAGCATGGAAAATATCGTTCAATCAATTGTCAAGGAGTTTCAGAGAGAAATTTCTACTCGGGGAATGAAAAACGAGGCTTGGGAACAGGGATTGAGAGAAAAAATAATAGTATTTTTCCTTTCAATGGTACTGGGCTCGCGGTTTGTTCCATTTAGAGTCATGAACGTTTGTCGGGTCCCAGAGACCGACGACAACATCGATTTGCAACCAAAAATAATGGTTGCAGTGGAAAAGGTGGGAAAAGTGGCTTGAAGAAAAAATCAAATGGGAATTGTGGCTGACGTTTCAGATATCATACACACGGTAGGACCTCAAGGAGAGAAGCCGGAAAAATTGCGAGAGTGTTACGAAAATAGTCTCGATTTGGCAATAAAGAATGATCTGAGGACGGTAGCATTTCCTTGCATATCGACAGGAGTGTACGGATATCCACAAAAGCCAGCAGCTAAAATAGCTCTCGCGACGGTGAAGAAGTGTCTGCAAGAAAATACGGACAAAATCGACCGAATTATATTTTGTTTGTTCCTCAAAAGCGACAAAGACATATACGAGGAGTTGCTGCAAAAATATTTTGCTCTCGAATGAGCGCGAATTGGTAAATGGCGCGGTTACGTATTTTCGAGTCCGTCGATACACTCAATAATTTTCAATATCGAATTACGAATTTATCGGGGAGAATGAATTTGATGAAAATACGAAAACGAAAGGATCCTCTGATAGTCTTCGAATTATAAAATTCAATTTATTTTCATCCGCTCGGATAAAACGCTTCTACAATAAATTTCATCATTTCGAAATCGTTTCTTCATTTTTCATTCGCATATTTATTTCATCTCTAAAAATAAGAGCCTTTCTCGTCTTTTTTTTTTTTTCAAGTCGCACATGACGTTTTATGAAGTCAACGACGTATACTTTGCTTTGAGCTGTGCTCAAAATATCAAACAATTGTTTTTGTACGAATAAATCATTTTTTTGAAAAATAAAACCCTTTTTTTTTGTCCGTCAATCGAAATTCCCGCCATTCGAATTTAGTACGTATTTTTGAACGCAGCGGGAATGTCCCGCATCGATCGTCGACGCTCGCAATATGAATCGTCGTTTTTCTCTCAAATTTTGAATCGTATTCGCTCCCGGGATTGGTCAGTTTGTTTTTATTCCGAAATGTGTAAAAAAATTGGACAAATACACTCGATATTGCGAAATTGTCCAAGTATCGGTGGGGGAAAAAAAAATATTGAGGCAGGAAAGTAAACGAGTGTTCGTAAAAAAGCTGCTTGAAAAATCCGCCATGGAGCGCTGCTGGCATAGATCGGGGGCGGCTCGAGTATTTGCCGTTGGAGCTCGATGAGTTTGCGAACGCCCGGTGCAGCGTATTTCTGCTGTGTTTTTTCTCTGCTGAAAAAGCAGCACTATACGGTGTGACGCGTTCGAGTCTCGTGTGGTGGAGCCGCGTATAGAGCAGAGCGTAGAGCGTCGCTGCTGGGCTCTCCTCGTCGTACTCGCGCGAGAGACGCACACACCGTACGCCTCGTAAAATCGAATATAAATTTTACTGGCTGTACGGCTCGTGTTCGTACGAGTTGAAATTAAAAAATTTAATAAAATAAAATAAATAAATAAGAAAGAAGAAAAAGGTTGGATGGGAAGAGCTCGGTTGATATCGCGCGGGTTGGATTCGTCGGTTTGGTGTACGGGAGAGAGTGCGGCGTTATTTGGTGTATAATACACATGTGTGCGTTTGGTTGGACTGGTCGGAGTGCGGTGTGCCGTCAGCGCTAAAACTTGGGGATATTGCCGCAAAATCTTGCTGCTGCTCTCTCGGGTTGTGTTCTCGGTCCGTGGCCTGGGGACGGACAGCGGGGTAGCCATCTTGAAAAATATATCGGAAGTGTGTAATGTCTGCATGTGGGCAATAGGTGGGGGACGGGTTGTGTGGTTAATGTTAGTGCATTTCGTTTCGGAGAAATCTGTCACAAATGGGTAAATATCGTTTGATAATTACGAGGGTATTATTGTGATAATCGATCGTTTCGTATAGTTGGTAATGAAACTTACAAGGGCTTATTTATAAAGTACAAGTTGTGAATCGAGGTAAAGCGAGGGAGAGGCGAGAACGGCGGTAGGGAGGAAGGGAAAAAGACAAAACGAGAAACACGGAAGATATATAGGAAAGAGAGACGAGATCGCGGGGAGTACGGAGTATACCGAGAGATTCTCGTGTGTTGTGTGCTATCGCGATGAATTCCTCGAGGAAGGAAGAATAATAAGAGAAATTGAAATGGAAAAAAAAGCGGATAGAAAGGCGTTGGTATAAAATACTGTGTTCGATCGCGAGTGAAGTTAGCAGAGGCTGCTTCTCTCCTCAAGTGTCTGCGTGTGCGTGCGTTTCCCTTATATGCGCGCGCGCGCGCGTCCATGTGTGTGTGTGCTTGTCATTCGCGTTTTATTTATTTGTTGAATAAACTTTTCCAACAACAAATTTGTACGTGCAACTTTTATTTGTTTTTCACTCGTTCCTCTCGCTTTTTAATGCTATTTTTTTTCGGCGCGGACGCGCGCTCACTCCGAGCGAGCCACGATCCCACGAGTTTGCCACGGAGATGCTATATTTCACGTAGTGAGTGTTCCGCCGACAATTTGCTATGAAAAAAATATCAAGACAAAATTCACTGTGAATTTTTATTCGTTTTTCTCTCTCTCGTCGCTCCTCTCGGAATAAATATGATTCAACAATCCTCACGACACACCTAAAAGTTTTCGCGGTTGACACAACAAGTTTACTCGAGAGAGTGTACCTCTGGGGAAAACGAGATTGTCCTTTTACCCGAAAAAAGTAAAAGATACGGGTGGGCGAGGATTTTCGTTCGTGTGTACGTGGTTCTCTCTCTCTCTCTCTCTCTCTCTCTCTTTCGAAGACTGTGCGTGTGCGCGCGCGTGTGTGTGTGCGAGCGTCTCTAAAACGAACGACAGCTCAAAAACCAGACGGACGAAATATTTTAGCCTCGATATTACACACGGAAATAAGGGGCGGGGAAAAGAGAGGTACACACACATACACTCTCTCTCGACTCGGGTTGCCACGGACCGACGTACGGACAAGAGTCCCGTAATCTCGCTGAATGGCCGCCAAGCTTTCTAGGTTACTGACGGACAACCGTACGCGGTGAATTTGCCTCTCTCTCTCTCTCTCTCTCTTATTCTTTCTTTCCTGCTCTTCCCCTCTTTTCGTGCATTCGCTTGCATTTTTTTCAACCGTTGACAAGTAGTTTTTTCGAACGCCCAATACATTTTCGACACTGACTCTGGCATTCTAACCCCCAATTTTCGTACTTGTTTCTATGTGCAGTTCGTAATGTACCGGTATCCGCCATCTATGGTGCGCTTCTAGCTAGTTCATACTGGATTTTGACTTTCCTTTGTCACGTTCTTACGAAATTCACTACTTTTTCTTCAAACATTCGCTTTGGCAATTCGAAAAAAATTGGTAACAAATCTTTACGCATCGCTTTCGGCAGCGTTAAGTTAATTTTTAAAAAGTGGCCATTCGAATGCGTTCGTTTCTGGTTTGCAGCGTGAAAATACGCGACATTTTGAAGGTTATGCACTTGAGTTGCAACTGGACAGTGTATTTTTTTCCTCATCTACGATCCGTATTCACGAAAGCAAACCTCGAATTCTTCTCGATCGTTATTTATTCTTCTCAACGAAAATTTCAACGAAGCGTAAGAAAGATTTTGCGTTTTCAAGGCGCAGAGTTTCGCGACAGGACTTTTTACCTTTTGTTCGATTCGAAGAAACATTTGCGGCCGTTTCGTGTTGAGTTTGAAACTCGAGTTTGTGTCGACGAGTGAAAGAATCGCTGAAACAGTTGGTACCGGGAGTGTTGACGAACAATTTATATACGAGCGAGCACAAAATAGTGCGAATTTCGTTGTTCACTCGATCTTGACGTGTTTGGAAGTTGAGGAGAAAAAAAAAAAACAGTTGCATCGATTTCTTCGTTCGTTATATTTGAATCGGAAAAAAAAACATGGATAAATTCTTGGTGCTCGTGTTAAAAATCAATCGTCACAAATAATGAATGCAAGGTGTGAATAATTTCGGGATTTGAAATTCCTCGAGCTCTGTAAAGCGTTATGTCATTAAAAAGCCCGTTTTATTTACATCCTCACATACGTGCGAACCTCGAGCAAACGTTTTGGCTCGGAAGCACTAGAAATATATTTCAAATCGCACGACGTTGAAGTTTGCATCGTTGGGTTGGCATGGCAGGCACGAAATTGCCTTTTTTCTTGGGCGAATGCTCAAGATTCTCATTGAATATTTGGTCAGAACAATAAAACGATATTTTTTCAGTGTCCAATGACAAAATCGATACAAAAATTGTGCTGGTTTTTGAAATTGGACAAACAATTGATAGAAAAATGTGTTTTTCGTTGAGACTCAACGTTGCAAACTTCAGGGTCCCCAAATCGCTGACTAAATAAAAAGGGCGTAATTCGTGAGTTTTCGAAGCTTCGGGATGGTACGGTCTCGGCGGAATACGAGGAAAAATATTGTACAAACTTGGTGTTTTTTTTTTTCTTTCCTCGATACATATCCATTCAATGGCTTTGCGTTTTTTGGCGAATCTCCAATTTGGTAGTTTTGTCACTTCATGTCATTCGATAGATCGATTTTATAAGAATTTTCAAATTTTATACTATTTTTATTTGTTCGCTCATTCGCGGCGCGAAAAATAAACAAATAATAATCAACGATTGATTCTTTTCGCATTTCACCAGGAGATTTTATTATCGCATCGAATCATCTTCCTCGCCATTTTTTAATCATTCTTCCACGCGTTTTTTCTCTATGTACCAAAAAATCGTAACGACCTCGCGGGAAGATGTTAAAACTCCCACGCGCACGCAAACACACACACATTATTCGAGGTCGGATCGAAGATTTAACGTAGCGGTGCGATATACTTGGCCAATCCCTTCACTTTCAGCCGATTATTTCTGCGAGACCACACATGTCTATTGTACGAACATAGTCTCAAAGTTGTATAGCTTTTCTTCGCCGTTGACTTTTTTTTCTTCTCCCCACCCCCGCGGAAAATTGCTCGAATTTTATTCTCTCGCTATTTCCATCTAAACGTTGCTTTTTTTTTTCGTTCTCGCTTCAATTTCTGACTATACATTCTTTTCCGAATTCGCATCGTTGACACGCACCCACGATAGTCGAAGTTGTCGACGAAATTCGACACGAAGCTCGAGTTTGCGAAGTAAATTTGACGAAAAAACAAACAAACAAATTATGTGTCGAATTGTTTGGCTGAATTCGATACTTTGTCGCTTTTTGGGATTTTCTTGAATTTTGCCAACTTTTACACGGAAGATTGTGATTTTTTGTTTTTGACACAAAATTTCATCAGTTTCCTGATAAATGTGCAGAATTTTTCTTTTTTCTTTTTGGCTTATCCTCGCGAGCGTCCACACGTTATGTTGGAGATTCAATCGTTTCCCATACTCTTTAATTATCACAACGAAGAGTGACGGATCACGAGAATCTCGTAGACCTTTTAATGTCTCGATGCGAGGATAGGAATGAGTGTGACGCTCGCGCTCGTTCGGATGATGCAATTTTTCGTTTCAATGCCGACGCGTATTCTTCGGGCGTGTGATTTTCGTTTCTTCTCATTTCTTTCAAATTTTCGCGCCTCCTCAATTTTCTCCGCGATGTTGAGTGAAACTGAGATGAGACGAAGAGAAAGTGTAATTTTGAAAAGAATTTCCATTCGTCGCGATATTTCATCCGTCGATTCCCCGTAAAGTCGACGTATCGAAATTACATACTCGATGAAAAATATTTTCAAAAATACAAAAATTCCGACAAGTTTGCTCGAAAGTACAGAGGGAGTACTGACTTATACATAATATCTTACAAGATTTCGATATTTTTCGAAAAACTAAGATTTTCGAAAAATTCGAAAACCCATAAAATTTAAACCGTCCAACCGATTATTCCCAAATTCAATACCAACCTTCCTATTAAGATACTCTATTTATAAAAAAAAAATTGATAATAAATCTCGAAATTTGCGAAAGTTAGAGTGCCGACACCATTTTTTCGAAAATTTCAAAATACCGTAGAGTTCGTATTTTTTTAGCTGTTCTGACGAAATTGTCCGTGAACGAAGAGCTGGTCTAGATTAACATCTGTGCAAAACGGGAGCCATGTAGCTCAAACCGTTCTCGAGTTATGAACATTTGAATTTTACAGTGCCAGAACATACACACACACACACACACACACACACACACACACATCCGGACATTTTTTGTAGATATGATTTTTCGACGTTTTAGGACATTTTAAGCACATTGACATTGAAAACTGAAAAAAAAAAAATTTTACCGTCACATAGCTTCCTCTATGAGGAAGCAAAAGAGTTCGTAGCGGAAATGTCTAAAAAAAATTGAGCCAGTTCGACAATGAGCTTCAAGTCTTTCGGAAAATGTTCAATATGCGGAATGAATATTTTCATGAAAATGAAATTTTGTGAAAATTCACATGCTGCTCAGGAAAAATTGCCTCCTTGCATCTGATCCTCTGACCGTATCGGCACTCGTCTCGTCCCGACTATCATTTTTTTCTACTTTTTTTATCGAGCCACTACTTCGACGATCGATTTCTGGGAAATTTGTAAATTTCATAGAAAAACGAAGGCTCACATCGATAAATTGTCGAATTTCATAAGTTTGTGATGAATTTATTGATTTTTTACTGAATTAGGAAAATTTGCAAGTTTCGAGGGTAGACTCTCGCAAAATGATGTTTTTTTCATCATTTTTGCAAGTCACGATGTATACGTTCGTAATATATTCGTGCAGGGATGTTTGTTGACATAGACTGGCGAGCATTGTTCCTCGATCGATTTCCGTATCGCGCCCTTCGTGTTTGTTTTTTCTCACGCGTCTAGGTCACGCGTGATGTGTTACTGACCTGGATCACCATTTGCGCGTGTGCCTTCTAATTCCGGCAAATCTGCTGTCGAGCGATTTCATTTTTTTTCTCCCCCAATTTTTCAAATATTCGGAAAATTGGGTGGGGCCGGAAATCGACCATTTTTAATGGGACGCAGGAGCTATTTGCTCAAGGAATTCCTACGATTTCGATGAAATCAAGAAATTCATGGATGGAAAATCCATTTTCCGCCATTATTTTTTATGCCCACATTGTTTTTTTTTTTTTAATCGTGAAATTTCCCGGAGGACGGGGGACAAATTTTTTTTCCACTAATCGGAACCGACGATAATGAAAATAAAATGAATTTTCGATGAAAGAGTTGATGCGATTCGGAGAAAAAGTTCTTTACGAGATTTCGTGTCGTCCGTTTTGTTTGCGTTGGGATGAAAAACAAAAGCACGAGGTCCATGCGAGGGACAAAAAATCGATGTCACTGCGGAGGGCTATACGAGGGGAGGATTGAAAATCCCGCAAATTTCAAAGGTCAAATCTATTGGACGAAAGTTTTCGTTTTCTCTCTGGAATAATGGTCGACTCTGTGCGCGAATACCCGATGAATTTTTCCAGCTCTTCCCTCTCGTTAGAAAAGTTGTATCGTGTTTATTAAAAAAATTACTCGTAGGATAATCGAAGTGAAATCTGGGCCAGTAGAAATCAGAGATGGGCAATGCAAAATGGATATGATCTTGATGGGATTTTAATTATTTCCCTCTGTTCTAGAGCTCTAGAAAATCTTGAACATTCATCAAACAATATTAGAAAGTGAAAATAAATAAGCCACCGATTATTCGTGCACAGAGAATATTTATTCATTTTATTGATCAAACCAACAATTTTCTATTGTTTGAAAAAGCAATTATCCTGCCAATAATATCGAGAGAAAAGTTTTCGCTGGGGATACCGAAGAAAAATCGTCAACGCACGACTAGCAATTTGTTTTGTTCTCGTGGGTTTGATACTTTTATTCCCAATAAATTTATTTCTTCTCCAATCAAAAAAAAAAAACAAAAAACGCAATTCAACGAGCGAGACGTAAGGAAAAGAATTTTTCCAAATAATTCATCGTTTTCCGCTCGATCTCGTCAACGACACGACCAAAACAAAAACATGGCTGATTCACGAACATTGGCTTTTTATTTCGTTTGAAAAATTACAAATCATTTGTTTTTCCTTTTGCCATTCTGTCGAGTGCAACTGTCAGCTAATCAACGAAATACACGTGCCTCGCGTTCATTCGTTGTACGTGGCTCTCAAGTCCGAGCCTCGATTTATTCCCTCGTGAAAAAAAAAAAAACGAAACAAAAAACACGTACATCGTTAGATAGTATTCAGAGTTGAAACAATCCGAGAAAAAATGAGCTGAAAACGCCTACTCGAGCCTCCGATATCTCTCTGCAAATTTCCTCTCCAATGAACATTTTTATTATTATTATTATTATTATTATTATTATTATTATTATTATTATTATTATTTATCGAGAATCTAGTCAAATTTTTTTCAACGCTCCTCGCTGGACGATTTTTCCGATCCCGGAAAATAAATCAGATTGAAAAAGTTTCTCGATCGCTCATGCGACTGAAAAAAGAAATTGTTTTTGTTTGTTTGTTTGTTAACGATCGAAAGCCGTCCCCAAAGTCGGTAAAGATTGCAGGCGTCAGCGGGCGTGTAACCGGAAAATGAGTGAGAACGAGTGATCGGAGTGTAGTCAGTAGGGAGTCAGGCAGGCAGGCAGGCAGCTCGAAGATACGGAATGAGTCACGCACATCTACCTGAAAGTAGGACTCTCGATCCTCCGTTTCACGCGCGCGAAAGATAGAGAGTGTCGACCAAGTTGTGGTCAAGTATTTGCGGGGAAAATATGAGCGTGAAATTTTCAATGGAAAAGATCGTAATGAATTATTTCTGTTGGGGATCATTAAAGAGATGATAATTTATTAATTAACGATAACGATGCAGGTAACGATTAGCGGAGTCTCCAACGTAACTGTTGAAGGCTGTTGACGCCCCTTTTCGTATCATCCATCCACCGGATGCGTTATCATTCACAAGAATTTCAGTAACAAAATAATTAATTTTCTAACGATTAAAAAAAAAAAACAATTGCTAGACATTTTTTTATTTGCAACACTCTCCGGACACTTTGCCTTGCGAAAACAAAGTTCCTCACGAGCTCGCGTCAATTTTATTCCAAAATTAGAGACAGAGTGATCGATCCAAATGTGATCGGGTGTAGGTCAAGAGAGGTCAACGAATTTAATCGAATAATCGGTGTAAAACGGTAAAAATTAAAAAAAAAAAAAAAACGATACGATATTTTTTTGGAATTATATCCAGAGACTCTGCAGTTTATAATTTGTACAACAACGATCGTTTGACGATGAGAAGGTTGCTGTGGAAAGTCTTGACCCATTATTGGAACTTTAACAAATAAATCTCGCGACGTTCTCGGCAATTCTGATTATTAGTAAAAACTTTTTTTTTTCTGCGGAAAATGAATTATTTGCGATGGAAATCGGTATGAGAACCGTCATGTACGTTTGTTTTTGTTAATTTACAGGCGTAGGGGTAGAGGGTGCAACATCGAAGGGTTGGAGGGTTTAGGGCAGTAGAACTGGCTGGCCTAGAATGTTCACTAACATGCGGAGCACCCTGCAAACTGTTCCCGAGTCCGTGCCCACTGACCGCGTCACAAATTCAAAAGTAAGTTTCAACAACTTTTCGCATTATTTAAATGCGGCGCATGTTTCGACTCTCATTCCTACAACGATCATCGTAATAACGACAGTAATAATAATAATTACCACGTTTTTTTTTCAATTATTTTCGGTATTTTTTTGAACAATTATTATTTACAAAATCAACGAAAAATTATTATTATTATTATTATTATTATTATTGTGGTTATTGAGAAAATAGTTTTTAATAAAGACGGTTATTGTTATACGAGGGGAAAAGGGTACAGCAATGGTATATCGTCTTGCCACAAACCGTGCAGGAAGTGTAGCGGGTACGAGTTTCGATTTTTTTTATTTGATTGGTTGAGCTGAAAAATGATTTGGTGGTTAACCAAAGTTGGACAGTTCGAGTTTAACATTAATCTACTTTCGTGGGATAAAGAGCGTTTGAAGCGAAAAAAAAAAAATAGAAAACGGGGCGGAGAATCGATCGAAATTTGCCAACTCGATCGAGTCAAGATTTCTATAGTGAAAAATCGAAATTACTGCATCGTACCTACGACATTTCCTTTTCGCAATTGTTGGGTTCGAAATTGCGTGGCTTTTTATTTATTTTGTTTATATTTGGATGTTGGATTTCTGTTTATTTTGATTTAATCGTCATTGAGTGGAATGTCGTCGCGTAAGAAATGTCACGTCACGATACTCGAGCTGCATTATCACTGTTTAAACATTTTTGACGAGATTCGTACGTAAGGAACTTTGTGATTCAGTTGCGCATTCGTTTTTTTTTTTTTTACCTTTTTTTTCTCTGTCGTTGAGGGGCATACGTGATCTCTTTGAGAGCTGCTGCTTGACGTGTCGTCCTTCACTATTATAATGGTATAAGGCGCTCCAAAGTGTTGCTCTATTCATATATCCCATGTATGTATTCTTATTACGTGTACGAATTGATGGATCAACGCGATATTGGCTCGTTATTGACGAGGTGTCCGAAACCCCGAGCCTTTGCTTCGAGATTTTCGAGTGGAAATGTCCGATCGGATTTTTTAGTGAAAATCAGCGGAAAGGGCAAATTGTCACGATTTTTCACCCCGAAATCCGGATGACTCTGGTGTTTGCATCGTTGGAATGCAACGAAATTCGTTTTCATCGATAAAACGATCGGTTTTTGCGACTCGACGAGTTTATCGGGCCGGAAAAATATTTTTCGCTGCTTTCCAACGTTGCGAACTTCGGAAGCATCAATCCCGT
This sequence comes from Hyposoter didymator, assembly GCA_037952995.1. Classification (NCBI taxonomy): domain Eukaryota; kingdom Metazoa; phylum Arthropoda; class Insecta; order Hymenoptera; family Ichneumonidae; genus Hyposoter; species Hyposoter didymator. The sequence continues at coordinate 10,351,954 of JBAJMU010000009.1, read as the reverse complement.
TGCGAATCCTCCTGTTTCTTCGTGCACATTGACTTTTAGGACACTCTGTAGATATTTTCGTTTATTCGACATTCATAAGCCACGACGCCGTTAACAATATTATCCACCCGTTTAAATCGATATTCGTATAGTTGTGCAATTCGTTGCGAGGTGAATTTTTGAGCCCTCTGCCTGAATAGAAAGACCGCGAGGCGAAGACGAATCAATCTCCCAACACGTTGTTTCGTTCGAAATGAATCGCGAGACGGTAGCGACGCTTCGTGTTCCGTTTTTTTTTNAGCTCCTGAAACATGGATTTTCGTGGGTGTTGTTGATGGAAAGTTTTGGAGTGAATAGAAGCAAATGGCTTTTCCGGTCTCTGAATTGTGTCCGCTCTGCGAATAACTTTTCACCCCCATCCATTAAAAAGGCGAAAGAAAAAAATAATGACGCGAGGTTGATGGTGAAAAAATAGCGACGCCCATGGATGGGATGAAATTAAAATCGATGTATGTATTTAAAAAGCGTACACACTGGAAAGTCCGTGCGGTTAGTTGGTAATGTGTGTACGATGTGAAAAGAGCGAGAAAAAAAGGGAAAAGCCAGAGCAGCGTCAGAATGCAGCTTCGAAAAGTCACGCTCGTGCATGGATCTCGCGTTGGTTGCGCTGCTGTAAACGCGTTACGGTAAGCCTTGCCTTCTTCGTTGACTGAGAAAACTCTCTCCTTCCTCATAGCAAATTGCATATAAATCTGTCAACCCTCTTTGCCCCGTACTTTGCTCTCTCGCAAACTTTTCGTCGTGCGAGGAAACTCGCCCATTTAATATTTCTCGTCTCTTTAAACTTCCCTTTTACTTTTTGGAGAGAAAACATTGTTAGGAAAGAAGAAAATCGTCGTCGACGTTTTACTTATTGATTATTTTTCTTACATTATAAAAAAAAATATTTTCCAGCGCTAATTATCATTTTCTAATTACGATGATAATTGGAGTCGAAGGAAAAAAAACGTCGTGCTTTTTCCCCAGAAATCAATTTTTCTTCCATTTTTTTTTTTTTCGATCGTCGAAATTTTTTTCCATTGTTCTCAGCAACGATATTTCGTGCGGAATGAAACTATTTCGTCCCTCGCGTATTCGTTTCGGAAAATTGAGAAAATTTGCGGTGGACTCGTAAATGGGCGAAAGTTTGGTCGGTGCGCGTGCATCTTGAGGCCAATAGATGGCGGGATAATGCCGCGAGCTTGGTCCGCGAGAGTATCACGAGGGGGCGAGCCACCGAGTGGGAGATTCGAAACGTTCGCGTTGAATAAACCGACTGCGCCGAGGAGGAGGAGGAAGAGGAGAGTGAGAAAGAGTAATATAAACCGAGTGGTACGAGTTTTCTGTTTGGATAGACTGCAGAGCTCGTCGGCGACGAGATATACCCGTGAAAAGTCTCTCGAGTCGTTATAGGTTCTCCAAGTCACTTGGCATTCCGCAATAATAAACACTGCGATTAGGTGAGGCTTGGTAAACTTGTGATTTCGCTTCTTCTCTCTCTTGCCTAAATTTCGTTTGAATCTTAAACTTTTCGTCACGCTGTGAACCGCCGGAAACATTGGGTCAAGGATTTTTCAAAGATTCTTGGAGGCTGATGAAAAAAATGGTCGGAAACATTCCCAAAATACCTGAGAACTGATTATTTGGAATTCGGCGTTTCCCGCCGATTTTACCGACTGCGAATTATCGAGCAGCAAGTTTTTTTTTCCACGAAATCGATTTGCTTGATTTTTGAGTCTGCCGAAGGAAAAGAAGATGAAAAAAGTGGAAGAAGCTGGATTGGGAGTAGTGGGCAAGCGGAGTAGAGTGGTCCGGTCGAGCGTGTCGGCAGACAAGAACGCTCGAGGACATATCGGGGCCGCCGCCGGTGTCTGGTTTAGCCCGGCGCAAGTTATATGGGCGACGACACACGGGCCCGCGAAGGCTCTCCCGGTAGGCCCATAAATGGTCGCGGGCAAAGAGGGACTCGAGACGGGAAATATAAAAATCGTGCGCGTACACACTCTACCACGAGTTTCCGTCTCTCCTCTCTATACCTTGCTATATATCTCTTTATTCGGAATTATATATCGAGAAGTGACGACGGCGGACCACACCCGACAATGTCAATACCTTTCGATTCCCGCCTCCGACTCCTTCCATACCTAATTTCATATACAGTCACCGCAATGCCTCACCGATCGACCATTTCCCCTGCACCCATCGTCGCTAATCTAATCACTCGATAATTATATTCAAAATGTTACTTTCATTTTCGAGACTCCGTAATGACTAATTACCAATTTAGACTAATTCGTATGGTGACTCGTGTTGAGCGCGAAGACGAAACTACCGAGATAAAGCACGTGAAAAAATAAACTTTTCAATTTACAGCCTTCTCAATAATCCTCGATGCAACTAAATATGAAAACAGCACGTTTCTTCATTACGGTATGCCGGCATAGTTGTATGAAATGATGCTGAAGTTTGCATCGTTGGAATGCCACGAAATTCTGATTTTTCTTTAACAGAATTCGTAATTATTATTGAATATTTGGTCTGGACGATGAAACGATCCTCCCTTGCCCTTAAAAACTCAATCAACACGAAAAATTGTCACAATTTTTAAAATTCAATAAATAATTAATAAATAAAATATTTTTCGTTGAGTATCAACGTTGCAAACTTCAGAGTCGTTGTATGAATCGTAAAGAGAGTCATGAAGATTGTCGTACGAAAGAGAAAAAAGTACAAGCGATACCAAGCAAAATCGCAAACGTAGTATTTTGAATAAACTGTCAAATTTCGTGAATCTGAAGTTTCGAATGCAACGAATTTTTTTTTCTTCATTTATTTCAATTTACAGCCTTCTCAATAATCCTCGATGCAACTAAATATAAAAAAAGCACGTTTCTTCATTATGGTATGCCGACATAGTTGTATGAATCGTAAAGAGAGTCACGAAGATTGTCGTACGAAAGAGAAAAAAGTACAAACGATACCAAGCAAAATCGCAAACTTAGTATTTTGAATAAACTGTCAAATTTCGTGAATCTGAAGTTTCGAATGCAACGATTTTTTTTTTTCATTTATTATTTGAATAATTAATGCGCTCGTTCAAATTTTTCTAGTTGATTTATTTTTGGCATGACAAAGAAGCCTTCTCGAGCTTTTATTTTCTCCGAGTCCCAGAATTGAAATTTGATATCGCAATTTTTAGCTCGAAAATCGTTCAACTTTTAATTTCGACAAGGAGGGCCAATCAATTACGAGAATCGATCGAATTTCCACTCGGCCTATTGGTAATCTCCTGTTACGATTACGATACAACTTGAGGGTTCTCTCTGGCCTTTGGTGCGGGCTAAAGTCGAATATATAAGCTCGTTTGTTAGCAGTGCTGGGCGCCATCTGTAGTGCCAATTTAATTCGCCCGCTTCACACTGATTGCCAATTTACTTAGCGACCTCGACTCTCCTACATACAGAAACTAAACGGCTCTATATATATCTATGTATTTAAAAGATGTAACGTATGCATATACGTACGTAATATCCTAATCGAATTAGGGGGAAAAAAAATCCTTTCCCAGACCCTAAAAATCACAAATGGTGTCAATTATATAACATAAACGAACAGTATCGATTGCATTTTCAATAATTTTATAAAGTTTCATAAAAAAAAATTCCCCCAGAGAATATTTGTTTTCTGCAGCGTCTCAAGTCGGTTTAAAAATCTTAAAAACGTGAAAATTCCTGCGAAAAGCTGCGATGAAAATCTGTGGATAAAATACAACATTTGTTTTAAACAATTTTTTTTTTTTTTTTTTTTTTTACGTCTTTTCGTTCGTTGTCAGGATCGTATGAAAAATGAAATAACAATTGCATCGAATGCAGCAGGTTCTGGTGACTCTGACGCCTCTGGTGAAGTCGACGGTCACCAACTCGAGTGCATCTCGATAAGACCGCCGTACCGACTGCCGGTAAATTGTGTTGAAATGAGAAATCTCGTTTGAAATTCAAAGTTGTCTCCTCGGTCATGGTAAATACCGATTTTTACTTGGTCCATTAGTTTTTTTTTTTTTTCACACGCCAGAGATGTCACGAGAGTCTCGGTCTCTGTTTTCCTTATCCAAACGTCGAAACGTGTGTGTAGCGCGAAATTTTTAGTCAATGGAATATTCACGGGATAATTTTTAATTTTTAATTTGCGAATAATAAACAGCAATTGGTGGGAAATGAGAATCCTCATAGAAAGAGGATTCAAGCACAAAATGTTTGAATAAATTGCTAAAAAGGGAATTACGTGTCGATTGACTCATTCCCCGACAATCTGAGCGAATGGCGTCGCGTTTTTTTTCGCGTATCGTCAACTTCCCGTAAAGCGGGATATGGGAGGTAGGGAGGGGGATACGTCATCGTCGGTGATATTTACGCTCTGATGCATGCACCTTAACGCCCGATGACGACAAGTGCCTTAGGTCAGTTATTTGTCAGCGACAAAAAATTGCAACAAAAGTTGACTTTTGCGTCTAAAACTTTTCCAAGCTCCCTTTGTGTCTTTTGACTTTCATCATTTTTTTCTATCGCTGAAATTCGCAAAAAAAAAAAAAAAACGGTCTTTGTTATCCGCGCCTTTTCTCACCGCAAAAGTGGAACACTTCGGTCAAGAATACATCGGAACAAAGACCATGCAAAGTTCATTCGTTAGATCGATCATCGTACACGCTTTTGTTTAACCTCCGCCGTAACAAAAAAAGACCTACATATATTTATAGGCCTTTTCTATCGTGTGAGGACACGTGATATAAAAATATAGCGTCACCATAAATATACTTTTCGCACAGCGGCGAAAGTTTCGATAGAAAACAGAAAAAAAATCGAAAAAAAAAACGTTTTTTTTTTTAGTTTTCAGCTAAAGATTTTCCCATTAAATGTGTGAGGACACGTGATATAAAAATATAGCGTCACCATAAATATACTTTTCGCACAGCGGCGAAAGTTTCGATAGAAAACAGAAAAAAAATCGAAAAAAAAAAAGTTTTTTTTTTTTAGTTTTCAGCTAAAGATTTTCCCATTAAATGTGTGAGGACACGTGATATAAAAATATAGCGTCACCATAAATATACTTTTCGCACAGCGGCGAAAGTTTCGATAGAAAACAGAAAAAAAATCGAAAAAAAAAAAGTTTTTTTTTTTTTGTTTTCAGCTAAAGATTTTCCCATTAAATGTGTGAGGACACGTGATATAAAAATATAGCGTCACCATAAATATACTTTTCGCACAGCGGCGAAAGTTTCGATAGAAAACAGAAAAAAAATCGAAAAAAAAAAAGTTTTTTTTTTTTTGTTTTCAGCTAAAGATTTTCCCATTAAATGTGTGAGGACACGTGATATAAAAATATAGCGTCACCATAAATATACTTTTCGCACAGCGGCGAAAGTTTCGATAGAAAACAGAAAAAAAATCGAAAAAAAAAAAGTTTTTTTTTTTTTGTTTTCAGCTAAAGATTTTCCCATTAAATGTGTGAGGACACGTGATATAAAAATATAGCGTCACCATAAATATACTTTTCGCACAGCGGCGAAAGTTTCGATAGAAAACAGAAAAAAAATCGAAAAAAAAAAAGTTTTTTTTTTTTTGTTTTCAGCTAAAGATTTTCCCATTAAATGTGTGAGGACACGTGATATAAAAATATAGCGTCACCATAAATATACTTTTCGCACAGCGGCGAAAGTTTCGATAGAAAACAGAAAAAAAATCGAAAAAAAAAAAGGTTTTTTTTTTTTAGTTTTCAGCTAAAGATTTTCCCATTAAATGTGTGAGGACACGTGATATAAAAATATAGCGTCACCATAAATATACTTTTCGCACAGCGGCGAAAGTTTCGATAGAAAACAGAAAAAAAATCGAAAAAAAAAAACGTTTTTTTTTTTTCAGCTAAAGATTTTCCCATTAAATGTTGAGCGAACGTGACATTTTCACGCATTATTTTTTCTTTCGTTGGCCTAGTTATTTACGACGGATCAAATTCCGAGGGCAAAAATATTGATGGAGGCAACAAAGTTCGAGGACGAGAAAAAAAAAGAAACCCAACGAGTTGTCGATTTATTTGAAGGGGGAATAAAAAAAGTTGAAGCATAATCGAAGCTCTTTCATTACTCGCTACGACCTTGAACGTGCGGAAAGCTCCGCTGGGATTAATATTCGCGAAATCAGGAGCAATCGGTATAATCCGATGATGGGAAGGATAATGTCTTGGTCGTTACATTGATATTCCTGTCAAAAGCCCCACAGAGAGAGAGAGAGAGAGAGAGAGAGAGAACGATAGAGAATGAGAGAGTGAAGGAGAGGAGGGGAGGAGGCATTTCGCTATAATAACTGTAATGGCCTCGGAAACGACGTAGCTCGCTCAGGATCCTCTAGAGTTTTCAAAACACATGCGTACACTCCCTTATTATGCAACAAATATTTTTCAACCTCCGCGCACAAGCACAGCGTCCGTCCAAAACGAACAAAACATTTTCTCGTCAAAATTGCAATGGCGAACGTCAACGAACGAAACATTCGGCAAATGGAAAAGAAACGAAAAATGCAAATAATTCGAAGATTTCAATTTCAAGATTAATTGCGTTCTCCTTTTTTTTCTCTTTCTATAAAACCAAAAAATTCAACCGCGTTTATCAAAATTACTCTCGACATTGAAAAGTGATAAGCATCGATATTTTTGTTACGTTTGTAAATGCCTGCGCGGGCCAAGGTAAACCGTACACCGTGGCTCGGAAAGTTAGCAGGAAGGATTGCAAAAAACATGATGAATTTTTTCATCAAACATAATGAAACTCGATACCGAAAAAATTCATTAAGGTATAACTATCGCAGAATGGGTTGATTTAGGATTTTCTTGAAATTTAGTGTAAATATTCTTGACATTAAAACGAACAACTTTCCTATGAGACGAAACATTTTCTGCCGTCTAGAATTTGAGATATTTCATTTCCAATTTTATATTTTTCCCATCTAAACGCATGTAAATTGAAGTCGCGTTTCTTTTGTTTTTTCTTGCAACTTTTTTAACGAAACGTCACTTCAATTTACATGCGTTTAGATGGGAAAAATATAAAATTGGAAATGAAATATCTCAAATTCTAGACGGCAGAAAATGTTTCGTCTCATAGGAAAGTTGTTCGTTTTAATGTCAAGAATATTTACACTAAATTTCAAGAAAATCCTAAATCAACCCATTCTGCGATAGTTATACCTTAATCCATCGCCTTGAATTCGACGAGCTAATCGGAGTAAAAATGAAAATGGAATGAAATATTCCATTGGAAATAGAAATAGAAATGGGATGGATGTGTTTGCGTTGGAATAGACATCCAGGGGACGCGATTAATTTTCCTAAGAGCCAAAGCGACGAAGGCACAAAGATGAGCAACGACAAGTGCATTTCTTTATATATATCTGTTCACATACATATTTACATGATACGTGGTAAATTGAGTCGCGGTGTATTGAGAAGGCAACGAGTTTATCGTTGCAAAACAAATGCATCTCTGGCGAGAGAGTTACGAAGGCGCGGTTGGGACAGCAATTTAATTTTCTATTCAACGCTCTGCGTCGTTCGTTCTCGGCATCCGTTGCGTTTTTCCATACGGTATACACCGCACACGACCTCCCCGGCACAATATGGCACCGACGTGTGTAGCAGCTCAGCTAAGCTTGTCCAGCCACTGCCTATATTCTCGTCCAACCTACCAGGTATCTATAAAGATAGACCGAGGGGGCGAGAGAGAGAGAAAAAGAGAGAGAGAGAGAGAGAGAGAGAGAGAGAGGTACGAGACGACTAGATACTTGTACGCGTGATACCCAACACAAAGCACGTTCACTCGAGCGTCCGGCCTCGTTCGGACCGTCGAATACCCGTACGACCCTTAACGACTCGACGTGTAGTTGATACACGCAACGTCACACACATCCATCAATTTACAAATGGTCATGACACCATATTACACGATTTAAACAAAAAACCGCGACGGAGCTGCCATCATGAAAACCCGAAACATTGGAAATACAACGTGCCAAATAACGAGTTGAAAAAAAAATACAAAATTACCTCAAAAGTCTTGTACGCGATTTGGGAGTCATGGGAATGAAACGTTTACCATCCGCAATTAAAATTTCGTCGTAACGCAGTCCTCGTGTCATAAAGTTCCAATTCCTGACACTCGATTGTTATAGCAAAACTGTTACAACTGCAGTAACAGGTGCGTGCAATTGTCTACGAAATGAAGGAAATTCGAGTCCGGAAGTTTTGGTTGGTCGTTACGATCGAGCCTCTTCGAGGCGATCGGAATTGGAATCGTTAGTATGTGCCAAAGATTTCAACGTTTAGACAAAGATCAGGCTCTGGATTAACGATGTTCAGTGATCGTTGCAGCATTCGCATGCATTAATCCGCATTGGCAAGAAATAAAATGGCAAAATTGTTGTCTCTGGAATGACGCGAATATGAAACGCATTGATAACCGTTTTGTTCAACTCATCGTATAGGACATGCGTGCAGTGTACATGGAACACTGCTGAGCTAAAAAGACACGGTCGAGTGTATTATTCGTCATGGGTACACGCGTATGAACTCATTGCAGGCTCCATGAGGCCGCGCACAACTAAATAGTCAATGTATATGTGAATTATTACAGTCGCATCTAGAGGGAGATCGCGATTCACACCAGTTCGACGAAGCTTCACGACAAAATGATTAATACACACGATTGTTGTATGCGAGGGGGTGGGGGTTAATATTACGAATAACCGAATTGTCGAACAGCTAATAATTCGGAATTTTGGTATTCATAAAATTAAATAAAAGAAAAGTA
>JBAJMU010000009.1:10293008-10342818 GCA_037952995.1 Hyposoter didymator | reverse complement strand
GACAACTTGGTTATTCGTAATATTAACCCCCACCCATGCGAGGTTACATATGCGTCGAAGGATATGGATAAATATGCGTTGGAACGAGGAACCATGCGATGATTGGTACTCTGAGCAAGTGCAGTATCACATTCCCTCGGGCTCGTCACGTGATTCCATTTCATTTGGTACTTGCGTCGATAATTCACGGCCTACAAATCGATGCATTTTTCATTCGACTCATCAAACTATAAAAGTATGAGAAACGAGTTCAAAATGTGCGATTTTTATAAAATTCCTCATGGAAAATAATGCCCAGTGACCCGTAACACCCTTCGACTTTCCAGCTCATCGTACCTTTTTCATTTTCTTCGCGCTTTCTTTACGCCCAACACGCCTCATACGCAATTTGCTAAGTAGACTGCAAATTCACTAGTGAATTGTCGATAATCGTAAACCTCGTTCCGATCTACCGCCCAACAATCCTTCTTCCAGCACCAACGTGTGTACACAATCGCCACATCGCGTGTCTTACATACTTTTATGCATTATGCATGCCTTTATAGTCATTAAACCCTCGACTAGTCCAGTCGCCCTCCCCGGCAATCAGGACAACATCGAGGATTTAACAAAATGGCAGATTTTGTCAAACACGAAATTGTAAACGATTTTGTAAACGATTTTTAATCAAAAGGAACGAAAAATAATCAAATTATAAATGACTATTCGGTCTTTTGTAATTTCTCAATGCGTCATGCAAATTCGTTCGTCATGCGGAACTGTTGACACAATCTACCAGAAAATTCGCGCAAAACTAATTCACAGATTCGCATATTCTCGATATTCCGCACAAGACATTTGTTTGTTTTTTTTTTTGAAGACGTTCTCAAACGTCCAAATATCGAAGCAATGCGTTCGAACTAGACATTTCGTTATCCATTCTCAAGTCCGCACAATAGTTCATTGGAAAATGAACTCTTTTCAACAAAAAAAGGGAAAGAAACGAGGCATTTTGACAATAATAAAAAAAAATAAAAAAGCGATCGAAATGGCAGTTGAAAAATCGAAATCAGCTGGAATAAAAAAACGATGCAAGTTAGAGAATGATCAGAAGGATTATCGCAGTGTGAGTTAGGAACGAAATGAGCCATAAAATTGAGTTTTGAGAGGCCCTGTACAGAAAAATCCGCGACCACGAATATCCAGAGTGAGGCTCTCATCGAACATGCTTGATGATCGAGCGAGAAGAAAAAAAAAAGGCCTAGAAAGAGTATACGGCGTCGCGAGTCAATACGAATGAAGCGCTGTATAATATACACGTGTAATATCTCGCAGAGGTCCAGTAACAAAAGCTGACGACCGGGCTCTTTCTCGCGTGTCGCTCTCTCTCTGTCTGTCGAACGATAGCTCACGGGGCAGCGAAACCCACAAGTAGAGGCAGAGAGAAGAAGCCAGCGTGATAGAAAGAGCGAGAGCGAGAGGAAAAAAAAAGAAAGAGAGGGAAAGAAAGAGAGTAGCAAAGGCTCGAAGCCCGAGCTTCGTACTCTGGCTCAGTTAGCACGAGGCCCGCGATCGAGCAGCACGCATTCAGCAGTCGCGGTCACACTGTGTTGTAACTTTTTTCCTCTTTCTCTCTCTCTCTCTCTCTCTCTCTCTCTCTCTCTCTCTTTCACACAAACTCTTGCTCTATCTCTTCTCGGTTATCGCGCTATTATCGTTACAACGAATTTACGTTACAGTGTTGATCGTTTTCAAACGACCCGACATATATTTCTCCGCGGCTCGAGTGCTCTGTCCGCTCGACTCTCGGTTCGTCTATGCTTTTTGTTGGTTTGTTTGTTATCACCTGTGTGCACGTGTCATCGCTTCTCGCTCGACAGTAACGGATTTATTACTGCGAGAAAATAATTCTCGGCGTACACGCTCCTCGAGTTTCCCTGGATTTTTCGTACCGCTCAACATCGCGTCGAGTGCGCGGCTGTGTTTTCTTTTTTTTCTTTTCTTTCCAAGTGTGTTAGAGAACTGGAATTTTGTTTCGCCTTGATTACGGTAATATACACACGCAATCATCTGTACAGTGACGTTCATGTGCCCGCTGCCAAGTCGCGAAATTATTTTCACAAACTACACGTTTAAACAGTTTTCGAGTTTCTGGATCACGAAGCTCTCCGAGCTGCAAATTCTTACTTTCTCGATCTCTGGAACAGTGTTTTTCTGTCTCGGGCTCTTGAGAGCTTTACCAGAAATAGTTACGTAGGCAATTCTCCCGGATGACGAAACGCAACGGTTCCCTGATACCGAAAGTCCCTAAATTTCGTAATATATTTTCGAGCGAGTAACGATTTTTCGTATCCAAATAATCTGGCAGTGATTCGAAGCATTTAACGAGGAGTTTTCGCATCGTAAAAACATGACTGGGTTTCGGATTTAGTTCCGGAGAAAATAATACTCGAATAATTAGCCCGAAAATGTGGGAAATCGTGAAGAGAACAGCTGGAAGACGACGTAGAAAAATTCTGGATAATAGGGAGTAGCATATGATTATACAGGTGCAGGTTGAGAGGCACAAACCTCGCGATTGGTATACGAGATTTCGTGGGCTATAAATAGTCTCGCGGAAAGTGGGATCGCGGGCGCGAGGGGCGACGAATGAGAACAGTTGCGAAGCGATGTTTGTAGTATATAACCTAACGCAGCACGTGGCCGGCAAGTCCGTTCTTCGATAACAACACGGTTGCCCTACAAACTGTTGGCGAAACTAGCACCGAATAGCGTTTCCCTGAGTACGCCGCGGAGTCGAAAAGTATTATTATTCCGGTTGAAAATATTTGCTCGATCGAAGCGGTAAGAAAAATGGGAGGAAAAAATAAATTCCATTGGGCAAATATTCCTTCTCTGACGTATTCCGATTGTGTTGAAATAACAAACTGTGATACGATCGCGAGAACGGGGCAAATAATGACAAAATGTTGAAAAACAGTGTGTCGAGCGACCCCACCAACTTTCCATCTCTCAATTAAACTTGATAATGACCTTTCCGCGTACGGGTCGTACGGAAATTCACAGCGACGAAAAATAAATCGTTTGCGCAATAATTTCCTCGTATTGTTACACACGTATGGCTGTGTAAAGAGGTCTGATGTAATTTCTCATATGGTAACATTTATCTTATGCAGAATCGCCACATGGACGTATACACGTGCCTGTCTGTGTGCGTTTAAATGATGAGTATGACATTGAGATGGTAAAAAACGTACGATTAGAACTATTCCATTGAGAGTGTCAATTTGCACCAGACTTCATTCGGCAAATATCGTAAAGGAAATTATCTTTCGAGGAAAGGCGTCAGACTTATTTTCGACGATATATTGGCATGGAAATCGTCTGTACGATAAATTTTTTTTTTTTTGTTTTTTTTTTCTACTCCAATAGGCAGGGGCAAAGATTCTTGAAGGTGGAAGAAAAATACAAAGTTGACTGACGTCCTCACGTTTTTAAAAATATAATAATTAAAAATTTGTGTCGAATTTTCTGCACTTTTGCAAATTTCGTTGGAAATAATTCGAAACCGAGTTCATCGGCCTGTATTTTGTTGGATCAAATAAAAACTTGCTCGTCAATTGTTTCGTAATGGTTGAGAAAGGAAAAAAGAAGAACGAGTAAAAGCTGCAAATTAAAATTAGCACATTGACTCGCTACAACTTTAATCCATTCACGAATCTTTCTACACGACCTCTCGGCTTTCACAATTGGGTCTTGTGCAAAAATTATGGCGACGGTGCGAGCTAGCCTCAATTTGCACCTTTTTACTTGTTTCCTTTGCGTTACGATACGAGGTTTTACTCATGCTTCCCGTTTTTTTTTCTTCTATGCCGCCGGGAGCAAGAAATAAACTCGGTATTTTCTTGTCATTCTGAGGATCGTTCGCTCGAAATTTCTTCACGAATAAATTCGACCTGAGAAATAAATAATCGAGGGATTTTTTTTTTCGTAATCATTGGGACCGACGTCAACCGTTGACTCTCATCCCCCCCCCCCCCCCCNCTCACCCCCCCCCCCTCCCCGGAAACTTATATAATCGTTTTTCGAGATACGTGTGAATCAGTCTCGGTCTGTGAAAATCAAGTTTTATAATTTTTCTCCAGAATGGTCAAGCGACGATAACCATTCGTAATAATCTAACGACCCACTTGGTGATTCGCTTCTATCGAGACATGATGAATTTTGAGTAAAAGCTCAAATCTCAAGTATTGTCACGCGACCTTGACTTTATGGTGTATGAATAAGTAAAGCAGACAGAACTCGACGCAATTGGTCGAAAAGTTTCTCAGGACAGTTTGTTAATCGCAAAGCGGAATATTCAATGTCGATGCGAACGTAGTTTCGTTCTAGTTTCGTGAAAAAATGATAAAAAATATTCCGAAGATGAAATCTGCCCAAGTTTGGGACCTCGAAGGCGGCACAGCCTTCGAGATGTTTTGCCATGATATAACGAGTTTGCGGAGGAAACTTTCGGGTTTGCAACTCGCAGAGAATATCCCCGTTGGTTGATAAAGCTCCGGAAGCCATTTCCGGTTTCGGTTTAAAATTTTTATATTAGCAGGAGAAAAAAAGGAATAAATTTAGATTCGCGAACGTCTTTTCGTCATTTCTGTGACGTCGGACGAAGCTGGAAGCTCGCACTGCCTGAATAGATTTTGTTGCGTGGACCATGACCCTTGGATGTCGATGCTTCAGAAATCGCTCAGGGCAAAGGGCATCGATCTGCAGCCGCATATTTGGCTCGCATGCCGTTAAAAGTTTGGACAATACGCGTTACGAATCGTGGGCCCATGCGGTACTACGAAGCCACGCGTGCATCGTACGCAAATATATGCTTCGCGGTATTCATAAAGCCCTCCAACAAGTTCCGCACTCTGTTTCCGCAAAGCTTAGCGCCTCCGCGTATATATATACGGATAAAGTTTGCAAGTAAGCGTGTTACGAGGGAACTGTATGGCGAAGGTGGATGTTACGTATGGCTGCTGGGGATGCACTACTCCGTTACCGTTTAAGCCGGGCGTGTGAATGTGGAACGTCGAAATACGTTAACTCGGTTACACTAACTACATTAGGAAGTCCGTGGTTGAGGGTGCCTGGTGAAGGCACGTCAGTGTTCTCCGTACAACGTTATATACTGATTTTGTTCTGACGTTGCTTCCGGAAATGGCCTGGAAATGTCGCGATTACGAGCACCTTGTTCCATCAGCGTGGCGTTACAATTTCTACACAGTTGCAACGACACGCTAGCAGCCAACGGCGCGTCCTTTCGAATCGCGCAACAATCGCCGTATCCCATAAAGTTGGAAGAAACTAACGAGCTCGGTACTGCGCTCGCTCATTAAATAGAAATTGCTCCGATGCATTTTGTTATTACGCCGAAACTTGACGTCGTTCGTTCGCGCCCGAAAAGTCAGCTCTTCCCCGAACCCTCGATCATCGCGTTACGAGACTCTCTATTTTCTTTCATTTCATCCCGCGTCCTTCGGACCAAGGTCCCTCCGAAACCTTGACAAACTCCAAGGTCTCCTCGACCTAGAACACACGGTTTAGCGCGCGTTCGCCGAGTGATGGAATTCAAGTTTATCGGGGCGACAGTGATTGAAGACAGATTTGCGAAATCGTAAGTGAGCCTAGGCTTCGAAATTCATCTTCGCTAATGCCGTTATCCAAACGGCCACGAGCTATCAAACCCTTGAGAAATCGGATTAAGGTATAACTATCGCAGAATGGGTTGATTTAGGATTTTCTTGAAATTTAGTGTAAATATTCTTGACATTAAAACGAACAACTTTCCTATGAGACGAAACATTTTCTGCCGTCTAGAATTTGAGATATTTCATTTCCAATTTTATATTTTTCCCATCTAAACGCATGTAAATTGAAGTGACGTTTCGTTAAAAAAGTTGCAAGAAAAAACAAAAGAAACGCGACTTCAATTTACATGCGTTTAGATGGGAAAAATATAAAATTGGAAATGAAATATCTCAAATTCTAGACGGCAGAAAATGTTTCGTCTCATAGGAAAGTTGTTCGTTTTAATGTCAACAATATTTACACTAAATTTCAAGAAAATCCTAAATCAACCCATTCTGCGATAGTTATACCTTAATCTAACGAAAGCCTAATCCACGCGGACTCACGTATATACGTTCGGGCGTTAAAGATTCGTCCAAACAACACGACGTCTTATGGCTTTTTAGCCTCGAATCGCCGCCGTTACTCGGGTCATTTTTATGTACAAATTTTTTCAGAATTCAATGAAAAACGATCGAAACGAATTCAACAACCAGACTGCACAAATTAATTGAACGAAACTTGATCAAACGAAACAAATGACTTTCTTTGATTCGAATATTCTCCAAAATTCCGTAATAACAAGAAGTTATACGAAAACGAATTCAACAAGGATCGAGATCGATTGAGTCCTAGGAGCAAGAACGGCTGGCACGGTTAGGGAAGAAAATTAATACGCTGCTGAAGTTTGCATCGTTGGAATGCAACGAAATTCTGTTTTTTCTTGAGCACAACTCGTAATTATTATTCAACATTCGGTCCGGACAATAAAACGATTTTTTCTTCCCGCCCAAAAACTCAAACGACACGAAAAATTGGCAAAATTTTTAAAACTCAATAAATAATTAATTGATTAAATATTTTTCGTTGAATATCAACGTTGCAAACTTCAGAGTCGTAAATTAATCACAATATTACAATTTCATCGTCAAAAAATAATGAATTATCGTTTTAAATGTTTTCCCATTGAAAATTAGAGTCAAATTTAAAGTTGGAGGCTCCAACGTCGGTACTTGATCGAACATGTTCAGAAAGCGTTATCGAAGCACGTGTACCCAAGTATTTACATACAATCGAGGCTGGATAAGAGTCTGATAAATAATTTATAGAATTTTGAAAACGATGCAAATTTTTCGAGTCGATTGAGTTTTTGGGTCGCAAGGGAGGCTCGTTTTATGGTCCAGACCGAATATTGAGTAATAATTATAAGATGTGCTGATAAAACAAGAGAATTTGGTTGCATTTCAATGAGATGCAAACTTGAAAATCTTATTGGAAACGAAGGAAAAGGAAGAAAGCAATAAGTTGACTGAACTGAATCGATGACGATAGAATTTGACGAATGGGATAAAATAGATGCAATCGGTTCAGACTGCTGTTCGTTTGATGCTTCGTCGTTAAAGTGCTCGCACGCGCATAGACGAGAATACAATTGTGATATGACGAACGTTACGCGTATTGTGAGTGTTTAATTGAACGAGCCCGATCGTTGGCCAGTTGTAAATGAGCGTATAGAGTTTGATGCGAAATAATTGGCAATTAAGAGCGACCCGATCGCGGAGACACAAAGAGGAGGGACGCCCTCGTGCTAGGCTCGCACATGTTGTTGATTCCCGGTCATCCTAATAATAGTTATGCCAGAACGACACAAGTTCCGATGTAGCTAATTATTCGTCTTATATATATCGCGCATTTATTACTTCCTCCGTATACAAACCGTGTGTGTGTACACAATGGCTAAAATGCGGCGACTCGACCGACTGTTATTCTCGTCGACTTGGACGACGACGAAAGAAAAATCTCCGTTGTTGCTCGATTTTATTGACACTCGGATCTGTCAATATTCCACAATTTCTTATCGCAAATTCCTCTTCTATCGCTCCAAACCATTTCGTCGAGTTACAGCCATTATAATTCCATTCCACGAACATTACAGATTTTTCGATAAATTAAACATTTATCGAATCGATCCTATCGTCACGAGCTACCAACACTATTTTTTTTTTTTTTAAATGGTTCGAGGTTCAATGCCATTGGCACTTTGGTATCGACGTATGCTCCATAATCTTGAAATTACGATTTTATTCAATTGATGAGTTGTTAATCAGCGTTTCGAGGAAAAACGAACTAGACACTGAAAGGAATTTCCTTATTTTTTATGACGATTCAAATTTACGTGGGCGCGTCACGATTTTTATGATTAATTGATTATTCATTATTTTATTTTAATTGTAGGGGTGTGCGAATATTTGAAAACTTGGAATATTCGGCATCAAATCGAATCGAATTGTTTGATTCGAATTTCAAACCGAATATTCCATTTTTTCGAGTATTCCATTATTTTTCGAATATTCGATTTTTTTTCGAATATTCGATTTTCTTTCGAATATTCGATTTTCTTTCGAATATTCAAATATTTGAAAATTTAAGAAATACTTGAAAATTGCTCGAATATTTTATTCGAAAATCGAATTGAAAATTCATCAAATATTCGGAAATTTATCGAATACTCGAAAATTCGACGAATATTCGATTCAAAAATCGAATATTCGATTCGAAAATCGAATCGAATTTCAATATTCGATTCGATTCGATTCGATCACTATTCGCACACCCCTATTTAATTGCAATTCATTTATTTCCACTTTGAGTGAAAATCCATTTTTCAAATGTTATCATTCATTCGATTTGCGTGTCTAAGCAGTCCGGTCTTTTCATCCTCTCTCGCCCCCCTTCCCCGAAGATCTCGCTCCCCGAGTCTCTCGTTTCTTCTTCCCTCTCTCTCTCTCTCTCTCCATCTTGGGCATTCATCGTCGTAGGAACAAAGGCGTGTGCCTCGTTTTAATATAAAATACACACACATACGGTACGTCCCGTTTGAGAGCCGATGTGCTGCTCGACCGACGGGGCCTATCGGCTCTCATCGTGCATCAGCGCGGAGCGCCCGCACGATTCCAGCTTGACTTTCAGTCTTGGTCCCAACCGACTCGCGCTCACGTTCGATCGATGGATTCTCCCGGACGCGCTTTCTTCACATTCTTTCGTGATCGGGCTACGAAAATTCATTTTATTTTTATCCTCGTCCAATAAATCGAACGACAGACGTGGGGAAAACGATTGAGTTTTGAAAACATGTGTCAATCGTTGTTGAGTGTTTTAGCGTTGTCGTGAGTGTCTTGTACTTTGTCAAGAATTTGCAAGATCTCGGGGAATGTTAAAAAATCGGTGGAGCGTAATTTATAAAAAAAAAAAAAAACACGATCATCTCTCAAGTTTAAATTTTAATCATTGGCATAAAAATCAAAAGAATTTCCCATCTTGTCGCTTGAATTTTCTTTTCTCACTAAACGTGTTATTTTTATTGGCCGTTTTTTTCTTCGTTAACGGAGAAAAAAACCATGTACTCCGAAGTCATTATCGTCGATTGCATGTGAGCTTGACACTGGACTCGTGACAATGGAATTTGTTGTTTCGCACTAGGAAGTTTCGTTATACATATCAGATGGTTAGTTGCCGTTTCATTTTGTTGAGCGGCCTCGTTGCGAGGATAGAGTGTCCGGTATGATAAAACGGATTCCAACTAACTGGCAACGAATGCCTCGCTGTGTGTGAAAGAATGAGGAGGCAAAATAATTACGATTGCCGCAGCCAGAAATTACGATGGACTGACGTCAACCCACCATAGTGCTGATCCAACAAATCACACGCGTAGATGTGCGGTCAGCCAACGAGCCAAGCTAGACTCTGAGGCTCCGCAACACAATTGTGTGCTGTTTGTTTTTTTTTTTTCATTCTGATTTCTCACTCCTCATACTTTTTTTTCGACTCATTGACATTTCTGTTAATTCTTTAAACAACCAAACGAATATCGAGAAAAAAAAATCTGGCAAAATCAGCAAAATTGGAATTTATTACGCGAGCCACGATCGCGCACAATTATTTTGCCCGAAACTTTTCTTTTTTCAACTGCACACGGAAATAAGAAAAACCGAGAGAAAAACTCAGATATTTGGATACGAACAATCGTTTTTGGCGCGAGAGCGAGACTCTCTCTGGGCTTTGGATTCGTGGGAGGAAACAACCAGCCGAATTAGACGAACGAGCCTAGACTCAGCATCTTTTCAAGAGCAATAGTTTGCAACATTTGCATTTTAAATTATTGAGCAACGATTTTTTTTTTTTCAATTGGGATTCATCGATGAATCTGCTTGTCAAAATAATGAATGACACTCTTCTCTGTCTCTCTCACTCTCTCACTCACTCGAAAATGCAGTCCATGATTTTCTAGCAGATGTTTTTTCGTTCGAAATAAACTATAGACCCCTTTTGAACGGGGTCGATGCACTTTGAGCCACGCTGGAGGTAAATCACTTTCCTTTTTTCGATACACAATTTAGCTCTCTCTAGTCGGAATAAGAAAATCCTTAAGGTATAACCATCGCAGAATGGGTTGATTTAGGATTTTCTTGAAATTTAGTGTAAATATTCTTGACATTAAAACGAACAACTTTCCTATGAGACGAAACATTTTCTGCCGTCTAGAATTTGAGATATTTCATTTCCAATTTTATATTTTTCCCATCTAAACGCATGTAAATTGAAGCCACGTTTCTTTTGTTTCTTCTTGCAACTTTTTTAACGAAACGCGACTTCAATTTATACGCGTTTAGATGGGAAAAATATAAAATTGGAAATGAAATATCTCAAATTCTAGACGGCAGAAAATGTTTCGTCNACCAACACGTTTTCAATCCCGCCAAGAAAACCATCACGTTCCATTTTTCACCACGAAAACCAGCACGTTTTTGTTTTCACCGCGAAAACAGCATGCTAGTTTTCGCGGTGGAAACTGAAAAATGCTAGTTTTCGAGGTTCATATCCAAACGTGTTTGTTTTCGCGTCGAAACCTGAAATGTACTAGCTTTCGGGGAATGATTGGAAATGTGCTAGTTTTCCCGGTGATGAATAATGTGCTAGATTTCGTAAAAAAATTAAAATATGTTACTTTTCGTAAGCAACGTCGATTTACACTAAATTTCAAGAAAATCCTAAATCAACCCATTCTGCGATAGTTATACCTTAAGCAAGTGCATCTTGGTTTCCACTGCTAGAATGGAAGAGAGAGAGAGAGAGAAACGTACAAATTGTGCGATAGAGCGTACAAATTGAATT
Source organism: Hyposoter didymator (assembly GCA_037952995.1). Classification (NCBI taxonomy): domain Eukaryota; kingdom Metazoa; phylum Arthropoda; class Insecta; order Hymenoptera; family Ichneumonidae; genus Hyposoter; species Hyposoter didymator. The sequence continues at coordinate 10,331,832 of JBAJMU010000009.1, read as the reverse complement.
ATGCACACGGAACGAAGTTCCGGGCGACCCGTTATGCTCTTTTTTCTCGTCCGTCTCTTTTTCCTTCTGGGACTCGAGTCGACTTGCGCACGCGGTGTTTATTCGAGCACACGCAAATATCTGTAGAGGAATAGGCCAAAATTACGAAGAATTCTCGAATGGAATTAGATTTTTCAATTGCTAATTGGGTTCGGGGATAAAATGTGATTTTATTAGAAGCGAATAGAGATTAGAGAAATGCAGACAATCATTCCAAAACATTGACCTTTCGCAGTGACTTATTAAAACTTGTGCAAACATGGAGTGAAATCGTTGAAAGATTTACCGCGACGTTGATCGTTGGTCCCTGCTTGCCGTAGTGTAACACGGAAGGGATTAAATAAACATAAATCGAAGGATTAAAAATCCCGAGGAATAATCGTCTCCGAGTGAAGCTGGGACTGCGGAGGATCGAGATTTGAGAAAAAACGTGATTGGACAGTAAGTTATTGGTCGATTGACCTCGCGAGCTCGGGACGATTCGGAGGATTGAAACGACGTTGTGTATTTTTTCATACGGAACACGTTTGACGCAGCATCGGATCAGCATCGCTGAATTATCACGAATGAATATGTAGACACGTGTGCCGATGGGTATCGATGAATAATTGTTCGACGTTGATTTTTGCTAGAAAATTCATTCAACATTTCGGCCTCGGTTCGCTCGCCAATTGATTCGTTCGTTCAAGGCCTCTGCGGAAACTTTATTCGTCTCCAAATAATCGGAAAAAAAAAACATTGAAATTTTTCGACTGACACGAGAGAGGAAATAATTGATTCGGTTAAATATATAAAAAATAAATACAGCGGAAAGAACAAGTGGAAAATGTATGTGATGGAGTCAGGAGGCCACAGAGTGGCTCCTGTGCCCACGAGGCTCAAGAAAGTCGTGGATTATAAATCAGGCAACGAAGCTCCAGCACCCGTAAGCGGAGGAGGCGTTCATGGCGGCGGTGGGAACGTCGTTGAATCACGCGGCGGTACACATATCGCAGCAACTGTCAAAAATACTGTGCGTCGATTGCTTCGACGTACGAAAAGCCACCGGGACGCACCATCCGCTCCTTCCGCTGTCTTGCCCATCAATCGAAATTCAACCATCACCGCACCCACTACGAACGCCATCCCTACCAACAAAAATCCAATACCCAGGATCACTCCCAGCAACCTCAACGAAACAACCGCCAGAAAATCGCGTCTGCAACAACAACAACAACAACAACAACAACAAACAACCGCACATTCAGCGACGCATCAACAAAATGTCAAACGATCTTCTAGCACTGCGCGACGATACCCGAGACCCGGAGCTCGACTGCAGGTAAGATGATCAACAATTAACACGACAGTTTGCATCCACAAGTTTTTGTGCTGCTCGCTGATGACGAAACCCATGACCTAGAAATCCGAAAAATCAGCCAAGTTTCGTAGACGATACTGTTGTGTATTTGGATCCAGTTTAAAAACAACTGCATCTTCATTTTTCAACAAAAATCTCAGACCGCGAGATTTTTAAATGAAATTCCAAACGTGCATTGTTTAAAAAATATTCTGGTGTTTGCTGAGGCGAGAAATGTTCAACGGATTCAAATCTCCGCACTTTTAATTCCAATTTCCAATCCACAAAATATTCTCCAATCTTTTGGTTGGGGGTTAATATTCCGAATAACCAAATTGTCGAACAGCTAATAATTCGGAATTTTGGTATCCATAAAATTAAATAAAAGAAAAGTAAGAAAGTCGAAATCAAATTTTTCAAATGACTAAAAATTCGAAATACAAAATAGCGAACGTCAAAAATGGCGAACGTCAAAACGGCGAGCGCCAAAATAACGAATTCTATTCTATTCTATTCTATTCTATTCTATTCTAGCGTTCGTTATTTTGGCGCTCGCCGTTTTGACGTTCGCCATTTTTGACGTTCGCTATTTTGTATTTCGAATTTTTAGTCACTTGAAAAATTTCATTTCGACTTTCTTACTTTTCTTTTATTTAATTTTATGAATACCAAAATTCCGAATTATTAGCTGTTCGACAATTTGGTTATTCGTAATATTAACCCCCACCCAATCTTTTTATTTATTCCAACAAGAAACAATGCTGAATGAACAAGAAATTCTACGATATTATTTATTCAAACAAAATCTTAATGTTTTTGTTGGTGTTCCGTTCGTTTGCGAGCTCTTGATACTCGTTCGTTTTGATCCAACGATAGAGATCAGCCCTCTCGTTGCTGTGTGTTACACACGCGACGATTGACTCGAATCAAGACAGATTGGGACGGTGTGACGCAATTTAAGGCTCTTCGCCTAATATCGCAATGTCACGTCTGTATTTTTATCATCTACAAACTAACGGATTACCACGTGCAACCCCATAACTCATAACCGGAATCACGTAACTCGGAAAAACCACAAACAAAAAAAAACTTTCTGACTTTAGAGTAAGAACTCTGCTAATTTAATTTTCCATTTGATTTGGAATTGATAAAACGGAATCTCAGAAATTTGGAACTTTTCGAAACACACGCGATATTTTTGTGCTCAATTTTAATGGTTTTTAGTGGTCGAAGAGCCTTAAGGGTGGGGCTTAATATTACGAATAACCAAACTGTCGAACAGCTAATAATTCGGAATTTTGGTATTCATAAAATGAAATAAAAGAAAAGTAAGAAAGTCGAAATGAAATTTTTCAAATGACTAAAAATTCGAAATACAAAATAGCGAACGTCAAAAATGGCGAACGTCAAAACGGCGAGCGCCAAAATAACGAACGCTAGAATAGAATAGAATAGAATAGAATAGAATAGAATTCGTTATTTTGGCGCTCGCCGTTTTGACGTTCGCCATTTTTAACGTTCGCTATTTTGTATTTCGAATTTTTAGTCACTTGAAAAATTTGATTTCGACTTTCTTACTGTTCTTTTATTTAATTTTATGAATACCAAAATTCCGAATTATTAGCTGTTCGACAATTTGGTTATTCGTTAACCCCCACCCGAGCCTTAAGAACAAATGGTTGGCTCGAGAGTGCCACGGACGTCGAGGATATAACTCGTTCACTCAATGTGTGCGGTTCAGTTATGACACGCACTTGTGCAGTTGATATAATATCGTCTCGATGGGGAGCTGCACATTCGAGACCTTTGTTTTTTTTTGCTTCTTCTCTCTTGTTCCCTCTCGATGGCTGTTGCGACAGAAGCGGCGAATAGCTTATTATTCGTTGGAATAATAACCAATTTGCGAATAATTTTCCAACGACACATTGAGCCCGTAAACGCTCGGCAAGTTCGCCAACATTGGCTTTTTATAGATTCAACAATGTCACAAGGATATTTGCCTCGCTTAACCAGTTTTTTGTCTTTCCTCTCTCTCTCCTTCATCGTCTCTTGCTCCTCCGACACTGAAATATTAATCGGGGGGGTCCTCTCGCGAATGCCCTCGATCCACAGATTTCGAACTCGTGAGAAAAAAAACACACACACACAAACTTACTTTCTCGTTCTGGAGATTTTGAATAATGAGAAAAAAAGAAATTCGGGAGTCGAAATGAAATTAATGCTTCCGAAGCTTTTTTCCATCGCGCGGTGAGCTTAGAATCGTGAAATTAACGGGTGGGGGTTAATATTACGAATAACCAAATTGTCGAACAGCTAATAATTCGGAATTTTGGTATTCATAAAATTAAATAAAAGAAAAGTAAGAAAGTCGAAATGAAATTTTTCAAATGACTAAAAATTCGAAATACAAAATAGCGAACGTCAAAAATGGCGAACGTCAAAACGGCGAGCGCCAAAATAACGAACGCTAGAATAGAATAGAATAGAATAGAATAGAATAGAATTCGTTATTTTGGCGCTCGCCGTTTTGACGTTCGCCATTTTTGACGTTCGCTATTTTGTATTTCGAATTTTTAGTCATTTGAAAAATTTCATTTCGACTTTCTTACTTTTCTTTTATTTAATTTTATGAATACCAAAATTCCGAATTATTAGCTGTTCGACAATTTGGTTATTCGTAATATTAACCCCCACCCAAATTAACGAGAGAATTAAAAAACGCGTACTTGTGAATATTTGAGACAATGATTGGCAAACATGTCGCGTTCCAAGTTCGTATCGATCGAATAAAAATCATGCTTGTCAGATATAGAGATGTGTGTATATACAAGTACGCGGTGGTTTCTCAAGGAATTCGATTCAACGTGCCTGTCGAGCAATCGAGAGAGGACTCGCTTTAGCTCGAGGTCGTCAAGTACGACCCGCGCCTTTCAGCTCTCCGAGCAGATATATAAATACATGTATAAACGTGTGAATATATAGCATGAGCTCAACTGGGAAGCGCTCGCGACGACGAGCATTGTCTATACAGCGAACGCGATGAAACGTTTTTGCGACGATGCAAAACTCGGTAAGCGAAAAAATCGTCTTACCGTTCGATTCAAACGCTCATGGGAAATTTCGCGAGTTTTTTCATGGAAAAATGTCGTCCGGGAATGGCGGAAAATGAAAGAAAACAAATTGCCCACCTTGACACAGAGCGAGAGTCGGTTTGTACTCTCGCAGGCAAGTCCCACGAATTTCGTCATCCGCATGACCAATTTCCGAAGCAAAAAGTTCTTCTCTATTTTTCTCTACGACCCACCGCTTGGGAAATATTAACCGCGCTCGCCCAAACCGAAAAAAAAAAACAAAAAAAAACTCAACAATGTCTCACGAACAGGACGTCGTAGAATTTCACGATCTATCAAATTCACAAATCGCTCAAAAACAACGAGTCTTTGCTACTCGTTATTAAGGTATAACTATTGCAGAATGGGTTGATTTAGGATTTTCTTGAAATTTAGTGTAAATATTCTTGACATTAAAACGAACAACTTTCCTATGAGACGAAACATTTTCTGCCGTCTAGAATTTGAGATATTTCATTTCCAATTTTATATTTTTCCCATCTAAACGCATGTAAATTGAAGTCGCGTTTCTTTTGTTTTTTCTTGCAACTTTTTTAACGAAACGTCACTTCAATTTACATGCGTTTAGATGGGAAAAATATAAAATTGGAAATGAAATATCTCAAATTCTAGACGGCAGAAAATATTTCGTCTCATAGGAAAGTTGTTCGTTTCAATGTCAAGAATATTTACACTAAATTTCAAGAAAATCCTAAATCAATCCATTCTGCGATAGTTATACCTTAACATCTTCCGTGTTGCACTCAGGCCGTGCGTCGATAATCACCCAAAGCATTTAGAATTCTTGCTCGAGTACTCGCACACTCAATTCTCTATTATTTCCCCTTTTATTTACATTTCCTCGCTCGATCCTTGGTCGGAGTTTCGAGCAGTCTCGGCAAGCAACGCGAAATAATCGCAGGTTTTCACCATCGCGTTTCCTTTCACTATTTCGCCCGCATGTACGTGCACTCCTGCTTCATTATATGCTCCATCGATCACAAAAAGAAAAAGTCGCACGAATTACACGATTCGACACTTACAACGATCTCCATCGGACATATTTGTTTACTACCTGTTGGTAGCTGTAATATACTTGATCGTATGTAATTATCCATCAACGAGCTTTGCCTCGGAGCGTAATACCAGCTGCTTCGGGTCTCGAGGTAAATAAATCAAAAATCCAATTTGAAGGATAAACATTTTCGATACTATTTGCCAATTTTTTGTTTTTTTTTCTTCAATTTTTATCAATTTATTTTGCTTTACTACTTTTTCATACTTATTCGATATTTATTTATCTTTACCCATGCACTCGTACGCCGAGCGATAATTCGACGCCTTCGACGTCTATGCAAATACAGATGGCATTGTTGGCGTGTTCAATACCGAGGAATCGTGTTGTATCGAGAATAAGCAACCGTTTGTGCATATATTGTGAATAAACGCTCTGTCCTCCTGTCGCGAAAACGCCAAAAGGAATGAGTGAGAGAGAAATACCACAATTAGAGTCAGTCGTGCAAAGAAAAGTCTGTCAAGGTCCGAAGTTTAGCTGCTGCTGCTGCTGTGCATTCGCCAATAACGTCCCTCTGCAGAGAGCCTCGCCTGCTTTTTCAAAAGCCATGCCTGTCGACTCGCTCGAGAGACAATTCTCAACGTACGTCCTAATGGTAAATTGTCCATTTCTACTTTTTCAAAACGATTCGCCGGCACGAATTTTATCGTACGCGCGATAAACATTGAAAATTTCGAAAATTGAGTCAATTTAGTGAAAAACCGAGACTTGCGCGTCTTTATGTTACTCGACTATCAATGCACATACAAATAAATGATAAACTCGTACGAGTTGATTCGCTGAGAATTATGATTGCAAAGTTTGCATTCGAGATCACGAGCTTTCTCTCGCCTGTACTTTTGTTATTTATGTACTTGATGTTTGTTGTTGTTGTTGTTATCGCAGTGGTTTGTCGATAATAAAACAAATTATCTTTGTCGCGTCGACGACGACGATTAATTTCTCAATAACTCGCGTCAATCGATCAAATTCTCAAAAGCAAAGAATCGCGTATATCTTGGCTGGAGCGAAATGTACTTTTTCTCTCGGCGGATTTTTCATTCATTTTTCATTTGCGAAGGTGCAAAGTTGTGTATTATGGAAATTATCGTTTTTGCTCAAGGCAGTCGCGAGTCTCGCTAAAAGTAGCGAAATTATTCTTAAGTAATGCTCGAAAAATCTTGAGTCGGTTTGAGAAGTGACAAAAAGAAAGAGAGAGAGACACGAAAAATGTTGTTGGAGCAAAGTTGCACGTCTGGGGCACCAAACGAGTCGATTACGACGTTTTTCTCGTAACAGCGGATGCTCCGCTAACGGTAGCTCTGCTCCGACTGTAATACATACATATGAATCGCCGTTCGAAGCTCAGGGTGTCCAAAAAGTCATGCAACCAAAATTCAAATCTCCATTGACCTCAAACTCGGAAAATGAGGTCAATTTATTCCATGAAAAACTCGTTTCCATTCTCCAGAGTTTTTTATCATAAAATATTGACCGAAAGTCACTTTTCGAGGCACCATTTTGTTCGTTGAAAAAAATCAACAAGATTTTGTATTTTCAAAGCGCAACGTCGCATACGAGAAGCATTTTTATGCCAAAAAGAAAATCCAGCTGTTTTTTTAATCTGTTTTAAGGTTCAGACTCAGAAAAAAGTTGCAGGTCGAGAACAAGCAACGCCATGATCGATCATGGTCGATGACTTTAAATTTGAAAAGCCAAACGCTAAATCGTTATGAAATACCACGAGCGATAAAAAATTTTCGTCAAAAGTTTTTCCAAATTTTTTATTCCCTCGAAACTCTCGTATTTCTCGTGGGTGGGGGTTAATATTACGAATAACAAAATTGTCGAACAGCTAATAATTCGGAATTTTGGTATTCATAAAATTTAATAAAAGAAAAGTAAGAAAGTCGAAATGAAATTTTTCAAGTGACTAAAAATTCGAAATACAAAATAGCGAACGTCAAAAATGGCGAACGTCAAAACGGCGAGCGCCAAAATAACGAATTCTATTCTATTCTATTCTATTCTATTCTATTCTAGCGTTCGTTATTTTGGCGCTCGCCGTTTTGACGTTCGCCATTTTTGACGTTCGCTATTTTGTATTTCGAATTTTTAGTCACTTGAAAAATTTCATTTCGACTTTCTTACTTTTCTTTTATTAAATTTTATGAATACCAAAATTCCGAATTATTAGCTGTTCGACAATTTTGTTATTCGTAATATTAACCCCCACCCTTTCTCGTACTTGCTGGTGTTTTTATTTCCGACTTTTGGGACACCCTGTACGTATGACCGTATGACCTGATGCGGTTCGCTACATAAATTTCTAGGAAGGCTAAAAAAGAAAGAAAGATGTGTGAAGGGTGAAGGACTGGAGGTGGGTTAATAAGACTAGACTCTTGAGAAGAGGGCTTCAAGGGGACATTGAAGATGACGAAAAGAGAAAAAAGTGTGGTAGAGTTTAGTTCTCATTGCCCCTGGCATTGCTACCGTCCTCTGCTCTTCTCTCGGGTCTAATGACCCAGAGCGAGCGCTGTTGTTCCAACACTTGGAACGTTTCAATGTCACTGTACCGAGAACACTCGCTCGGCCATTCGCATTATCGCCGGGGGATCGTATCGATGCGTCGATCCCCCGAAGAAAATTGATTCTGCGAAAGAGTCGATCCGTTCTTTCAAACGTTCGAGCTTTTTCTATGGACAAAGTCCAAAAGCCACGTGTGTTAAAGATTTTTTAGACGAGGGTATTAGCGTTTCTTCAAAAAACACGAAAAATATCGATCGTCGAAACTTGGATCGTTACAGTTTTGATTACTCGCGTATTCGAGCAGAGTTATCGAACGACCGATATTTCGTAGACCCGAGGCTTTCATCGTGTACTAGATGCCACACAAACGTTACGCGAAAGCGTCAACGAAGAATATTCTATGCGAATGGCAAACATAACCTCACTCCGTCGATCATTGTCGGCATCGACTTTTTCCTTGTGAATATGTCACAAAAATTGGAATAGCTGAGGCTGTTTTTTATTTATTCAAACTCTCCTTCGACACTGAGAAAAAAAACAACTGACGCGATCGACCTTCGTAACGTCGTGGTCTTTTTTCGCAAATCTTTGCGGAGTGCTTGCCGTTTCTCTGATTTCCGACATAACCTCTTTAGTGCGCACCTTCCCCTCCCCCTCCCCCCGCAATTTAATAATTGCAATCATTTCCACAGAATCGAGGAGATATATTGTGCGTAAGACGCTGACCTTTCGCGCTGATTGACACGCAGCGATTTTGGTGGTTAATCCACCAGCGTTCCACGAAATCCATTAGAAAATCTCGCACATTATTTTTAGGATCTCGTTACGAAATTTGGTGAGAAAAAATATCGATTTTTTTTTATTTATTATCCAAATATACAATCGGGTAAAAATTGATGAAAAATCGACAATTTGCATCGCTCCGAATAGCACTTTTGTTTATTTTTTATTAACAATTCATCGCGGGATATTTCGTCGCTGCGTATCGGTGCTCTCGGAGATATTGAAATTGAGTATTTCATGACACGTTAATGTCGTTGAGACATCGTGTCTCAGTTGAAAATAAAATACGAAAAAAAGCGAAGCGATAATGACGCTAAAAGTTGGAGACGAAATTATTAGCAAACTGTGCGAGGTGACGCTCTGCCACGACTGGGAGTCAGACTTCTGAGTGAAATAAAGCGTCACTCGGCTGTCGACGTCATCGCCAAACACCTGTTGTGTTTTTACCGTGCAATATATATTTATATATTTGGAGGTACGTGGAAATTCACTCAGTTGCGACTACACGGTTGCCATAACGCTCGTACAAATTTATTTCGGTCCGACAGTTTATCAGGTGTTCCTAAACGTGCGAGCTTTGTGGAACGTTCGTGTCCACTCGACTCGATTGAATGGAAGAGAGGGGGGAGGGCGAGAGAGAGAGCTGTTGGAACGTTTGCTCGGTTCTTTGTGTTCGGAAAGTTACCTGCAGTCGGTGCGTGTGTTTTCGGTTTCCGATTGACTTTCATCGAACGCAGGAAACATTCCAAGTACCGACAAATAAATATTTACGAAAAAACATTTATTTACGTTCGCAAGTTGCAAGATCGTGCGAAATAATAAGTTTCGTGAGTGTTGAAACATTCTAGAACGGAATAGACGGGGGAGTTTTCGTCAGAGGCGAAGGAAAAGCGTGGCTCGCAGTGGCCCACTCTACAGGACGGGCTTGGAACTATCGGCTCTAATCTCGTCTCCTTGTCGCTCCGCTCTGCAGCTCGCTCGGCTTTAGGGCACGACCGAAGGGACTCTCAGAGTCACGAGAGTTTCCACGGGCCTACATAGTAAAGCGTGGTGCCTCGTTTCCTGCTGTTTCGTGCCTCCCGTAGCGGAAGAGCAACAAGCAAAAAGAAAAAGTAGGGGTTACAGACTTGGAAAGAGAATATGTGTGTAGAAGGAGAAAAAAAATAACCTGACGCGTTCACGAACTTTCATTTTTATCCAAAGTTTCCCCCACCACCACTTTTTTCCCTCACTGCTCGAGACGGATGGTATAAAGCAACTAATAACGTGGGTAGTCTCTCTCTCTCTCTCTCTCTCTCTCTCGGTTACTCGAGAGCGAGTTTCGTCAAGCGAAATCTTACCAACGTTTTCAGAGTTCAGACTTGGTGAGTTGCTCGCCCGGCGTGGCAGGAGCCCAACTGCTGGATGGTTCTTTGAGAGACTTTCTAACCTCACCAGCCTTTAAACTCCATCTCTCTTTCCCACTCTTCCGTTCTCTCTCTCTCTCTCTCCTGGTATCTCTCTCGCTCTTTCTCCGTCAGTATCGCTCGAGGCTTCGCGTCGGCCGCGTAGTAACATAAAGTCAGTAACCAGTGTACAAATCATTACGTTCTACGTACCCTCGTTCTTCGTCCATCAAATAAAAATTGACGTGTGCGTGTGTCCAAGTGTCGACGATACGTGGATGAAAAATTGGCCGGTATTTTCGATAACCCTCGAACCTTGAGCACCCCCTTCCCCAGTGAATAAAAACATCGAAATGATCGCCTACTTTCTACCGAACCATTGTTCCTGCTGATTCGTTAATTGTTGGCCATATTTTCGCGCAACAATGTCCAGCCATCGCGAACCTCGCGTTTGGACGTTACAACGAAAAATATAATCGCCCCGGGCGAAATGAACTCTCAATCATTCTTACACACCTGCGAGTTATGTTGGCGCGTTCGTGCATCCCACGATACTCTCGTATGCCCATGCTCCACGATATTCCAACACAGTGAACATAAAACGTGCGGTTCGCGTCCTTTTGTTATTATGGTGAATTCGTGATTCAGTGTTTTACCCGTGTAACCTTCGTGCTGCCGATGAATGTCAAATACTTCCGCGGCACTCGCATGCACATACGGTTTTCTCATCTTTTTCTTATTCCTCCTGTTCATCGCAGCCTCGACATTCTCCTATGTGAAAAATAAAACGAGATGAGCGCGTGAAAACGCACTGCGGATTGCCCAGTTAGATAATTCAAGGCGATTGCACAAATACGCATAAATTCATGCGTATGAATGCATACGCGAGTGATAAACGTACGTACACGCGTTTTCCATATACAGGGTGTCCCAAAAACCGAACCTTCGATATCGCGATAAAAAATTTTGTCGGAAGATTTGTGCTGCCTCGAGTTTCGGAAGAAATTTCATTGAAAACAGAGTCGACGCGAGGTCTCGCGATTATTCTCGCGATACTTGTTCGTTTATTCATTTTTTTTTTTTCACAAAATCTCGAAAAATGACGAATTCTCCATTTCGATTAATTCGATTCTTCCAAACTCCGAATCAAGAATTTCAATCATTTATTTTCGAAATGACGAAACAAAATTTGGAGATTTTATGAAAAATAATAGAAAATGGTGAATTTTGGAAACTTTTTTTCGCGGTATTGATAATCGGCGCGCTGCGACACCCTGTAGCTACGAATACGTGAGGATTTTTACGTCTGTATAAAAGTGGCAATATCTTGGTTAGTCCACGTTGGCGCACGTTGGGGTTGTGACGCATACGTGCGATAAGTAGCGACCGCCTTTGGTTNAAAAAAAAAAAAAAAAAAAAAAAAATCTCTAAATTATCGAACGAATCCTCTGGCAATCGAGCTTCCTGGGTATCAATTAATTCCGTAATAAAGTTGATTAATCAGGTTGGAAAAATATATTGGTTCTCGAGAAGTAGACAATTTTTTTTTTTCGGCTCTTGGTCGAATTTTGCAAACTGTAAAATGAATTTTTTGTTGTTATTGAGATTTCGGATAAACGTCGACGTTACGAACGATGTTAATTGATTGAATGTATTTTTTAAATTGCAACAGCTGCGACAACATGCGAGTGGAAAGTTTTTAGCGATTTCTGTACCGGTCGAGGGGAAAAAAAAAAAATTAATCGCGCGTGTATTTTTCCGAGAAAGCACGATTCGCGATGATGAACGTATCGGTCTATAGTTTCATTATCAATAATTCTTGTGTTTTTCTCTGCAAGAGTGTTTCCAAAGGATCGCACTGATCGACCAATGACTCGCGTTTATTCGTCTCTCGTGATGGAATAATCATTTTCCTCCCTCTACTCGTCTCTCTCGCGATACTCGTTTTTCTTCCTCGCGATCCAGATCTCGAGGCTCGCGTTCTCGGGCTCTTCGCGTGGGTGCTAATTCCACGATCGGTCAATTTTTTCAAAGCCGGAAATGGTTGCTCGTGTTGCTCACACCATCGACGCGCGTCAAATCTCCGCGCGCGACCAAATACATAAAAGGTATCGCCCGGCAATTTCCGCGTCGAATCTCGCCACGACGGACGCTCCTCGTTCCAATTTTTTCCGTTTATAAAAATTATTATTTTTTCACATATAATTATATATTTACATGTGTAATTAATGATTAATTAATTAACCGAATAATTAATTGACTAATTAAAAATTAATTCATTAATAAACCCAAAAATCAAATTCATTGAATGAAAAAAAAATTATAAAAATATGTCCATTTGTTTAAACGGTTATCGACGAAGATCAGGAACGTTTTCGCGTTTCCAAGGCTTTCCGTTATTTCGTGTATTTGTTCATTCGACCTAATTCCAATTTCTCGAAATTTAATCGTTGTTTTGACACTTTGAAAAGTCCCAGGGATCGCGTAGAGAAATGAGAAAATGTAAGAATCGCTCGAAGGGTTTATCGCTCAATTATTTTCTCATTACGATTTTTGTTTTTTTTTTGTTTTTTTTTTTACAATGCTCGATACTCATCCGTGGAATCTGATTCTCGGCGCAGTCGAAAAACGGAATAAGCCTGCGTAATGGGGCAGCCGGAACGATGATTGGAATCATTGCTCTCAAAGAGTCTATCGGAGTTTAGGAATTTTTTTTAATTATTGGAGCGAAGTCATTAACGGGACTCATTAACGAGGCTTTGTTGTTACGATGCGATTAGCCACGAGAGCCCGAAAAATTCTCGTGATGGAATAATTTCGGATCGGACGTATAGTCGCGCTTAGAAAATGTCGATCTTGGTCGGTTATTCATTCAGAGTCATGAGCCTGAAGCCACGAAATGAAAAAAAAATTCAACCCCCTGGACAGGGTTGTTCCGGAACGATTTTTTTTCTCAGTCTTTTCCTTACCTTTTTTAAATCTCACGAATCGATTCGTCGAATAAAAAAGTGCAGGATCATTTTTTATTTTGTTATTTTCATTTCGTGGCATTGCGTCGATGCAAACTTCAGGCTCATTCAGAGTCACTGTTGAGTTTCGTAATTCGCGTCCGTAGACTGGCCGCTTTGCTCCATTTCACCTGCGAAATATTCGAACGATTAAGAGGAAACGCGTTCAGATTACCGATAAATTTCTAAGCGTCGTCGTACGCTCGTTACGTGACTCACCAAATGTTAATAACGAGCTTAGAAAAGTAAAAAGAAATGAAAAAGAAAGAATTGTCTTGCCTTTTCGATCGATCGCTGTCCTCGAGTTGCGTTCGAATGAATAAAAAAAAAATAAAAAAATAAAAGTGCAAACGACGAAGGATCGCGGTCCGCTTTCGTGCGTTCGCTTTCTCATGGGCTTTGTATCTCTCGCCAAGCCTTTGGGCGATTCCCGGCATCGACGAGATAGAGAAACGAAGAAAAAAAAAAAAAGAGATGGAACTCTTCTCGTGACTCAGAGACTCTCGAAGAAACGGTGGCCCTTCACGCCGCTTGCCTCTTCCTCTCCTCCGCCCTCCTCAACCTTCTTTCTCTATTTACTTTTATTTTTATATCTGTATATGTACGTACAATGTACTATATAGTCTCGCTTCGCTGCCTCGTCACAGCTTTCGCTCCTTCGCTCTCTCGTAACGCCGCGATATTGTTCCTCTTGTTCGCCGCTCCTGTCCTGACTGCGAGACAACACGCATCGTCATCGGGTTATTCGGTTCACGCTCTCCCAACTCTATCCCCGTCCGCTATCGCTCCATCCCGAACACTAGTCAGAATTCGTCAAACCTTGTAACCCTCTCTACGATTTCTTTATTTCGATTCCACCTGCTGCTTGCTTCTCGCTCCAATAATTAATGACGTACCAAAGTTTCCATCGTTGCAAAACAACGAAAAATCCAATTTTCTTTTCATTGTTTTTATCATTAAGGGGGGCGCCTGCTTTATAAGGCTTTGAAAAAGCGTTTTTTAAATAATTTTTTTGGGATAGGAAGAAAAAACCAGGTCTAGCGAAGTTTTCAGATCATTTTACTACATTTCCGAACGTCAAAATAAAAAATTATGAGAGGATTATGTTGAAAAGTAGTTGACGTTCAAGGCACATTTGTGCCACACCTCGCAATCGCAGTCTGAAATCTGCGGGCAAGATGGAGCTCCTGATTTTCATCTGAAAAAAGAAATCCAAAAAGTTTTTGAATTTTCATCTCTCAACCTTCTATATGAACTAAAAAGATTCACGAGTAAAAAATTCTGAACAACTTTTTAAGCGAGTTGGAATGATTTTTTTGTTGTTGCAAAAAAAGTTTTTTTTTCAAACCTGTGAAACTTTTCGAATTTCACAAATTTTCGAGTTCTTCTGGTTCTAGACCTGGTTTTTTCTTCCTATCCCAAAAAAATTATTTAAAAAACGCTTTTTTAAAGCCTTATAAAGCAGGCGCCCCCCTTAATAGGATCCTTCAAATTTTTCTGATAAATTCAATTTTCCAGTGGCGAGGAAGACGATTATCCTTTCTGTAAAAAAAAAACGTACTGAAAACAAAATTTTGTTGAAAAAGATCGATATTTTGTTCGATACGTTCGACTCAACGTTTTTTTCTCATTGAAAAATCGCAAAAATTGTCAGAAAGTCTCTTCGGAAGCAAATTTTTGTCCTTCCACTCGTAAATTTCGCTGACAATTCTGTGAGAAACCAAATATACTGTCAAAACAACGAAAACTTTGTAATTATCGAAAAAAAATATTTAGTTTACCGTGTTCAACAAAATATCGACGATTTTTAACTAAATTTTAGTTCCAGTGCATCTTTCGTTGCATGCCAACGAAGCAAACGTCCTAATAATTATCCAGCACGTTTAGGTCAATTTTTATTTCATTTTCCGCATATTTTTTCAAGGATTTTCTCCACCAATCTCGTTCTTTCTTTCATATAATCAATGCACTTGGCAAATTCGTCAGGTATTTGCTCCGAAATCAAGAGCTTGATAAAAAATTGATATACGTATCGTACTTTTGCTTTTGCTGATTGCTGAGGTATTTTTGTGCTCGGTATAAATAAATGCTGAATAAGTTTTGAAGCTGGTGAACGCATCGAGTTTTTCCTTTTGGATTTTGACCCTTTTTTCTGCCTCGTTTCCGCACGTCGTTGTTTAGTTGTCGCGTAACGCGAGTGCACGAGAGAGTTTCGTTTGGAATTATTAGAACGAAGAATCGTAAAAAATGTCCAGTCTAAATTTGCTCAATTTTGGGGTCGATGGAAATTGCGTTTTATCCTTTCGATCGGTCATTCCTAACTTTGGAGTTTAAAATCATTGCCTCGGTTTTAAATTCTTCCGCGTTGATCGGATTTTATAACCGAACCTCGCTCGTTGCACGACTCTCGAACGCTCCTTCTTCCCGGCTATGCCGTACCGGATGCGACGACCTGCCACCGGCCGATCGGTGGAGGGGAAAACTCCCGGATCCGTTTTTGTGAGCGAGCGAGTCGTGAAACAAACCTCGAACTTTGTTGACGTATTTTTTCTGCCGGCTCTGGTTAACGAAACAAAAGCCATTGTTATGATTGACGCTGCGGCGAGTGTCATTTGCTAAAGCAATAATTAAAATTATTCATCCTCGAGAGTAAAAGTCAAAAAATCGCAAATATAAATTGTCGTTTCCCAAAGTTTCTGTTTCTTTTTTTTTTGGCAAAAATTGTCATTTTATGGAGTCGCTATTTAATTTTGATTTCTGGCTACGAAATGAAAACGTTTTACCGATTTTTAAAATCGAAAGTTGAATTTTTTTTTTAGTTTTTTTTCTAAAATAGTTACTCAACACGGTTTCTTGCCTCGCGGTAAAAAAGTAGTCTCTTGTTTCGTGATTACGAGCCGCTACAATTTCGAAGGGTAGTCATCGCCATATTTGCGGATTAAATGGATTTTTGAAATGAGATTTTTCGAGACACTTTTCCGACGTCTTTCCTATCTGTATTTTTCGTTTCTCGAGTCTCACCAGCCAGATTTTTGCTGTCTCTCGTCTACGTGTATGCTTGTGGTGTATGTATACGTGTTTTATTATAAAATAGGGATGTGGAGGTAGGCTATCGCTTATCAGCATCTAGCCGAGAGAACTGATAACGAAACAACGCGCGAGGCAGCTCGGCTCTTTGGTTGTCGTTCACAAATGGCGTTGCTGTCGTCGTCGTCGTCGTCTCAGCGGTATAGTCACATCGTATATACATCTGTGGCTCTGTGCGTCCTCGAGAAATATCGAATCCACGTTTCTTACAAATTTTCCATCAAATTTTTTCTCGGCTCTTAATTTTATGTTTTTAAACTCTCGTCCACGCGTAACATCGCGCTTTTTCGCTCGCGGAACTTTTATTTTTTCTGCCGGTAGAAAAATTCTTAAACAAATCGAAATAGCGTGACGCGGTGTTGTAATTTACACGAGCACGTCGACACGATAACGCGGGAGAGTATACGTAACGGATGAATGTGTGACCGAATTATTTCAACTTTATCGCCATTTTCTCTTTCAATTTCAAACTTTCGGCAGTGAAAAGTGCGCGTTTGATTTTTTTTTCCTTTCCCAAAAAACTCATATATCTGTGACTCGCATTGTTTTTTGTTTTCGTTCGGTTGGAATTTAGTAGATAATTATATAATCGCAAATCTCATCAAATTTCTCGTTAAATTTTTTCCACTTTTTTCTCAAATCTAGTTTCTCCCTTCGAACTCGTATTTTCCGAATCTTTATGTTTGTGCAAGTTTCTCGATGATAACCTACTTAAGAAACGATCGAGACTCGACTCGGCGCGGGTCTACTTTGAAAATATGTATGTCGAGCACCAACTTATGCGCGGATTACCTATAATCTCAGCGCGATACATTTATCTCGCCGTATTTTCTCCTTTGCCGCGTGTTGGCGTTGCTTCGAGTCCGAATGACATTCGACGAGAAACTTGCACGAATCGATGAGAGTTCGATCGCGACGTTTATAAAGAGGAAAAGAAACAATTTGCGAGACTGTTTTACCATCTCTCTCACTCCTGTGTTCGATAAGTATGACTCGTAGCCTCGACTCCTCTTTCGAATCACCGCGACGCGACCTTGAGTCGCGATAAGAACGTTCGGCATAAAATAGAAAATTGAAAAGATTCAAATTAATTTTTAGTGATTGGAAATCGTAACGGATTTGTTGACATTGTCGCGTTGGGAGAGGGACGAGAAGTCATTCGCTTTTTTTTCGCTTGCTTATGTCGTTTTTAGCAAAAAAAAAAAAAATGAATTTGTTTAAATTCGCAATTTCTCAAAGGCAGAGAAAAACTTGAAAGAAAAAAGTTTCACGTTTTTCGTTTGAATTTACGAATCCATTTCTTTTTTTTTTTTTTTAAATAATCGTTCATTCGAGTTTGGGTCGAAAAGTTTGTCGGAAGTGCGTCTGGGAAGCTCGTAGGGGATTCATTGGGATGTTTGAGTATGCGAAAGAAAAAAACTGGTTGAATAGGCTGCCAAGTTCATTGCAAGGGTCCTCACATGGGCTCACATGGGTCCGCGCTGCCTCATTCTTATTTCTGCTGGAAACATCCTTTTTCATCTCTTTCATATTATTGATAGAACGTTTTGAACGTTGATGCGCCTCTCGCCGAGTTGTGGTGGAAAAAACATCGCAACACGCCGATGGATTACGAGGGTGTAATTTGCCTGTTTTTTTTTTCTTCTTTTTTTTCTTACGACAGAATTTAATCGTCTGACGAGAGAGAGAGAGAGAGAGAGAGAACCAACAAGTCCGAGGAGAGGATTTTTTAATCCGCAAAAAGAAAAAAGTGATATTGGACGAAAATTTTCATTTCAAGATTCGAGCGATTTGGAGAAAAATTGAAATTGAAGGTGACAAAGAAATCAGCGGATCGTATACGAATATTAAAATCACTGTCGGAATATTTGGCCGGTAATGGCCGATCGTGAGAAACGCGAAATTGAGGCTTTCGGGCGCGATCACCCAGCCAGAAACTCCATCGGTCCATCGAGCTCGACATCGCGAAGATTTTTCCAAAGTGCCACTTCGAGAGGGAGGATTATTTCAAAAACGGAAAAACCCGATTGCGACGTAACGGTCGATGCTACGGACTCGGTAAAGCCTTTCAACAAAACTGGCCAAGTTGAGAATTTGAAACAGTGGGAACTGGTGCGCGGGGATCGCGGCGCTCTCCAAGTCGTTGAGAAACGTATCGACGAAAATTCGTACAACGATAAAATAAGCAACGATACGAATTCGACCTTCACCGACGATTATCGCACATTCGAACAAGAATTGGCTAAAAAGTTCAAGGCTTTTGAAAAGTCGAGTATCGTGCAGGCTCTACCGATCGATCGCGTCACCATATCAAACGCCATGAACGTCACACCGAAAATCGTGAAAAAACCAATATCGACCAACGTTTCGAGAAACGACAACGAACGTCTCACCGAACGCAAAGTTCCCATCAGTCTCGACGCTATTTTAACCCAAAAACGAAATTTCAACGATGCTGCCGCCGCTGCATCCTCATCGGCCAACGTACCGGCTGATAATCCGGTCGATAGTAACGATATGCTCGATCAACTCGAACGACAAGTCAAAGCCATTGAATTGGGCACTATCGAAGCCGCGAGAAACAAGACAAAAATTGATAGTTGCGATTTCGAACCGGAGATTCAACTTCGTTATAGGGAACACGAGGATCTTCTGAGGAACGTTACCGACGACGAGGCTGAGGGGTAATTTATTATTTCTTTATATTTTTCACCATTTTTTCCAAACCAAATGGCTCGGGGGTGACGACTAAAAAGCTGCCATTTCTCCATCAGGATCTTTTCTGTACATTTTTCGAGTTTCAATCGAGAATTTCGTAAAAAAAAATGATACGAAAAGAATTTTTGATTTTTTTTTAATTCACGAAAGAAAAAAAGCTCAAAGAGTCGGCCGACAGAAAAACGCAAATTTCTTTTCAGTCATTTTCCTGATTTAACGTAAAGAATAAAAATCGAACTCGTGCTCTCAAAATCACTTTCATTCGTTCTCCTGCCCCGAATTTTGGAAAATTGACAATAAACTTTGTCGCAGCGACGAATTTCATTTTTTTTAACGAAATTCTCTTGATTCTGTGATTCTAAAAAAATTGTAACGGGTTTTTGGGGACTCTGGATTATGGAATCGCGAGTATTCCACAATGTCAAAGAATCTTTCAGTGATTATGATGAGAAAACAAAAATGAAAATAAACGAATGAAAATAGGCCTCCGCTGCAACGTGGCGAAACGACGAGGAACTCGACCGGAAATGCGGGAATAACGACGAGACGACACGCCGTTCAATTGGCACGTACAGCGTCGGACACGAGACGAGGGGTAAATCATCATCATCAGGGGGATGGCGAAATGCCACAAAAGGTTCATCCGAGGGTACAGCAGTCTCAACGTACCGGTGGATTGGTTAGGCCAATCGTGACAAAAAAAGAGCAGCAACGTGGTCAGCAGGAGCCTCGGAGGCTAGTGGGACCGTTGAACGAAACTCTTCGAAAGGCGCTAATGAACGGGTCTCGTGATGAGGTATAAAAACACAAAATTGAAAAAAAACCTGCAAAATTCGTCACTCGTCATCGTCTTTCCACATCTGCGTAGTTTTTTCGACGATAAAGAATCGTCGCGACCAATTGCCCCGTTCCCAAGTGATAACACGATCGTTCTCATCCCGAATGAGATTTACGAGCTCCCCGTTTTAAGCCCTGCGACTTAACGACTACGATTAATAGCCACGCGCTCCGTAAATTTTCTCATTTTTTCATGATCGAACCGACACCGAGCGTTCGGTTCAAAATTTTCGAGCATCCCAACGCGCTCGGATCTCGTTCGGCAAAAAATGTGGTAGAAATCGATAGGGAACGGTATACGATTAAGATTAATCGACTACTTTTCGATTTAGAAAGTTGAAATTACGTCACGAAAGTCTCGAAACACCTCGTGCCGCAAAAAAAGACTCATCCATTTATTTCAATCAGCAAACTCGACAATTCGACAATGTCAAGTTTCAAGGTCACTGTGAGCCTCAAGCAAAAACAGCTGCTTCAATTATAAATTCTCTTTGCGTTACTTTTTGGCCCTCGTTCCCTCGACTGGCCGCTTGAGCCTCCGGACCGTGTACCAACCACCGTGCAAACCGACATTTTTGTTTGTTTTCTTCCCATCATCGCTCCACCGTCTCTTACAGATTTCCTCATATTTTTCGCCAAATTGCAATCGAAAATGACAGATTAGCCTCCCTCGTAGTGTCGACGATACAGCAAATACATAAATCTCCTTGATTAGCCGAACAAGGTCGTCCTTGTCGGCAGCACTAGATATATAGAAGCGGCCAAACCCTGTAGAAGGACGCTGATGCCTGAAAGCTTTGGTTGGCTTTGGTATGTCTTTGTGCTCCGAAATATCCACTAAGACGAGCATCTCTCACGGAGTGTATATCCAACAAATGAGAGAAGCGTTTGAAGCTCCAGCGGGCGTGCACCGAGCTAATGTCGACCATGGCTCTCAATACACGGAGAGAAAATGATGTAAAAAATGACTATGCCACCATATCGTCCATCAGAGAGATTTGAGCAAATACGTATGAATTTTTCATCCAAAATTGGCCGAAAAATGTCAAATTTCCGCCATTTCCGATGGAATATGAATAAAAAATGTGTCTTTGCTGAAATATCTCCGAGGGACGATATGGTATCAGGGAATTATCGTGTCAAAGTAATTTATTGTATAATTTTCTCTCGACACTCCGCTTCATCAAGGGTGGGGGTTAATATTACGAATAACCAAATTGTCGAACAGCTAATAATTCGGAATTTTGGTATTCATAAAATTAAATAAAAGAAAAGTAAGAAAGTCGAAATCAAATTTTTCAAATGACTAAAAATTCGAAATACAAAATAGCGAACGTCAAAAATGGCGAACGTCAAAACGGCGAGCGCCAAAATAACGAACGCTAGAATAGAATAGAATAGAATAGAATAGAATAGAATTCGTTATTTTGGCGCTCGCCGTTTTGACGTTCGCCATTTTTGACGTTCGCTATTTTGTATTTCGAATTTTTAGTCATTTGAAAAATTTCATTTCGACTTTCTTACTTTTCTTTTATTTCATTTTATGAATACCAAAATTCCGAATTATTAGCTGTTCGACAATTTGGTTATTCGTAATATTAAGCCCCACCCTTCATCAATTCTATCGAGAGAGCTCGCTTCAGCATGCTCGATCCGAGGCTAAATACGTTTATATCGCATGATTATGTGCGAAACATTTATACACGCGTATTTGCATTATCTAGCGACGTTTTAATAATCAGCGACGCGATACGGTTTGGTTAATAGGGCTGCGCTCCTGGATTTCCACACATACGGCTCGAGCTTATGGCTCTTGCGAGAACGTTTGGAACCATGAGATGCAGCGGTTCGCGGTTATCAATGATTTTTCCAAATAATCCTCGAGGTTGACGCTTTTATTTTTGTTCTCTTTATATTTTTCTCCAAAGTGGCAATCATTCCACAGAGTCGGATCGAACGTTTTTTCACGCGGTCGATTTAATCGCGAAAAAGATGGAACAACGATTATCAACGAGGCTGAAAAATGCTGCACGAGTGTTGAGTGGTTTTGAGTTAATTATACGGGAGGATTAACGTGTATGGCTCAAAGAGAGTGAAACGTGATCCTCGGTACAAGCGAATTGCTACGTATTCGCGCTCGCGATATTGACATGACTCATGAACCATCCGGTGAGTCCGAAATTCCAAATTTTCCCAACAACAAAAAAGCGGCATTTCGTGCGGTTTTATCGTCAGCGGCTTCCGTTTCGCGAATTGTGTCGCGATGATACGAAAAAATATTTTTTTCCTTCCAAACTTCGTTCGGCCACTGTTTCCCAAAAAACATTATGAAATTTTTGAAAAAATGACGAAAATAAAAGGCATCGCGTTTGTCATCCTTTATTTTTGTGAAAAAAACTTGTTTCTCCGAAGCAGAGTTTTTTTCCTCCATCAAAATAACGTATGACATACTCGTCGTCGCTGAATTGGTCGCAAGAGCATGCGCGAACCGTACCACCCCCGATGTTAAGGGGACGAGGACGCGCGCGCACATTCCACCCTCGCGCCGAGTGTCCGGTCCTTANTCCGAAGCAGAGTTTTTTTCCTCCATCAAAATAACGTATGACATACTCGTCGTCGCTGAATTGGTCGCAAGAGCATGCGCGAACCGTACCACCCCCGATATTAAGGGGACGAGGACGCGCGCGCATATTCCACCCTCGCGCCGAGTGTCCGGTCCTTAACAGTCGTTTTTTTATAAATATATATATATGTTCACCTACATTTGTATTTGTTCATGTTCACGTACAAATGTGCGTATGTGCCATGTATATAAATACACAGACACGCAGGAAAAACCCACACAGACGATATAAATATATTTATATCGTTGAGGCAAGGTTGGTTCGCGCAGAACTTGCCCCATGGTTTTACGGCGAGTCGGGCGTCGTCGCGTATTGATTCACCCTATTATCCTTGTTTCACGTACAGCGCGAGCCTCAACTGCCCCTCGGTAGATGGCGACGAGCCGCCCCTCTCTGCTCTTGACTCTCTTCCGCCCTTCGGCGGGGGTGAAGATTCTCTACCGAGCAACCACAACGAGATAGCTGCGAGAAGATACGCAACGACTATCTCTCGCAGTCGTTGCGGGATCGTTTCTGTGCCAGCATACGCGCGCCACGAAACCCCGTAACATTTCTCAGTCTTTTTGGTGACGAGCTTCCCTCCTCCCTCCCTTCCTCCCTCGTACACACAAGAAGAAGCAGTAAATAGACGAATTTGCGGGGGTTTGTACGGTGCGCACTAAAAACATCCGGGGGAGCAAGCATCGGTCGTCTCCTCGATGCTGCCGATCAATTCATTCCGATGAATATTATTTGAGCCAAAAACACGACGAACCTCTTGTAAATATCAACTCGTTATCTTGCTCGTTCCGCACCCGCGACAACGACTGCGCCGTAATAATCCTCTTTCCGGTCACAGGGATTTCGCATTTTTTCATCCGCAGTGAATAAAAGTTGTGCGAATCGTGCATCGAAATTGATACTCAATGTGGAAAGTGGTGCTGCTTGTGGCTCCTAATAGAATGTCGTTTTTGTCGTACGATTCGAGGACTAACGTCAAACGAAACGACACTAGTGCTTTCTTCGGTATAACGATTTATCGAGTCTTCCAAAACTTGGAATGAGACGCAAACGTTAGAAAATACCAAATGTCTTTTTTTTCTTCTCGTTGATCTCCCAAGTTGCTGATTAAGCGATTAATCCGTGGTTTTCGTCGGTGCCAGGGATACTCGACGTTGGAAAAAACTCGGGCAAAAGCCTGACGAGACGGGACGAAATAGTTTGTACGACTGTTGGGTCTTTATCGACGTGCGAGGTTATGCGCTTCGTCGGACATCGAATCTGGCTGTGAAAATATAAAATTCTCCATTTCCTTTGTTGCCGAGTTTCTTTTTCCATATTTTTATTTCCATTTGTACGGGAGTGATTTATTTTTTCTTTCCTCGTTAATCGATTCTTCGGGCAGCGATAAAAAATCGTTGTTGTCAAGCGCCGTCTCGGTTTGACTCTAATTGGGCCATTCACTCGGGAAATCCGCAAATACTCCGTGTGCACAACGTTCGCCCAACTTGGCGGAGAACGAGGTGGCGGCGGCGGCGGCGGCGGCGGCTTGAGGTTACCATCGATTTTCTCCCCGGCGATCGATTAAATTCCATCATCCTCGAGAATACTCGTGGCTGGATTAAATATAAACAATATGGAATAGTGTTCGATGAATGATAAAATTAGCGAACGTACCATTCGGATTGGCATTTGCGAGAAACATCTGTTCGACCGAGAGACTCGCTGTAAAGACCCTTAACGTTCAATATCTATAACCAATTTATATTCTGACCGAACTCTCTCCGACGAAAACCCAAGTCCATCACTTTTTTTTCTAATAAAAAAAAATAAAAAAAATAAAAAAAAAAAAAGCAAACGTTTTTTTCGTAAAACTGAAAAAAAAACAAGTGAAAATCGACGAATTATGTGGTCGAGGAGGACGCCGGTACTCCTCGGAAGTGCAATAACTTTTTTTGCCACGAGAACGATTTTTTCGTCCTCGTACTATGGTCACGAGGATGAAATAAGTTTGTAAAATTTGTCGTCGTTATTGTTTATTTATCCTTTTTTAAATAAAATTATTATTTTTTGAAACAATCGTTGAAAGGTTGACGTCGAAATATTCCAGCCAACATTTCGTGGTGCGCGAGTTTGCCAACAGGGTGCACTCGTATATATACGTATATAGTGTTTATTATTATTTTTTTTTTAATCTACCGTACGTATTCGCGAAAGGGTGCGTCAATCGAGCTTTCAAACTGGCGGCTTCCAAGGTTGCAGCAGTGACCTCGTGTAAGATGGTCACGCGTGGCCTTTTACGGGTAATGAATAATCGTACAAATAGATTATAATCTAAGGGCGTCAGAATAATTCATATGTGTTGTAAAAAATTAGACGAAAGTCGTGAAAGTCGTCGATTTCGTATGTTTTTCAAATTCTTCATTTTAATGGTCGGATTCATTGAAATAAAAAATGAAAAAACTCTGGATGGAGGTGGCAAGTGGCGAATCGTAAATTTTGATCGAGTCTAATGCCGCGACAGGCAAGAACTTTTCATCAACGTTGCTCGCGATTGAGTGGAATTTCTTCAACGACTTTGTTTCAATTTAGTTCGTTTTTCTTCTTACGCGATCGACAATATTTGTGACATCATTCTCTCATACATTTATTTTGAAAGGATTTAGTGCTTTGCAGCAAAAGACAAATTTAACGTTTGTCCATTTTGATGAGAAAGGAGCAATTTACTGATTTGGGAATTTTGTTGTTGTTGCTGTTTTTCAACAGACAGGGGATGGCGTCGGAGTGTCGAGCAGCGGTGGTCGACTGTCCTCCAGAAGCCGCACCTCCGAGGAGCCTCACATTGGAAAATATAAATTGCTTAAGACTATAGGCAAAGGAAACTTTGCCAAAGTCAAACTCGCCAAACATGTCCCCACCGGCAAGGAAGTGGCTATCAAGATCATTGACAAGACCCAGCTGAATCCTGGTAGTCTTCAAAAGGTACACATTCAACATCTCAAAACTTTCCACCTTGTATTTTCCCCAAAATCTTATTTTTTCTTTCTCTCCAACAAATTCATTACAAAAATTTTTCATTTCTCTTTCTATTTTGACGCTGCAAAAAAAAAAAATTCCACACTCTCAAAAACATTCATTTGAAACATTTCTTTGGTCGTGGAAATGAGTTTTTTCATATTAGAAATTTTTTTTTCTCATTAATCGCATTTTTTTATTGTTGGTAATTTTTTGTTTACATTTCGCAATGTTTCTGCTTGTTAAATGAAGTTGAAATTGTTGACAGCTGTTCCGCGAAGTAAGGATAATGAAGATGCTCGACCATCCGAACATAGTTAAGCTTTTCCAAGTGATCGAGACTGAAAAGACATTGTACCTGGTGATGGAGTATGCGAGCGGTGGCGAAGTATTCGATTATCTTGTGTTGCACGGTAGAATGAAGGAAAAAGAAGCGAGAGCTAAATTCAGGCAAATCGTATCAGCTGTGCAATACTGCCACCAGAAAAAAATCATACACAGGGATTTGAAAGCGGAAAACTTGCTGTTGGACAGCGAAATGAATATTAAGATTGCTGACTTTGGATTCAGCAATGAATTTACGCCAGGCAACAAATTGGACACTTTTTGCGGCTCACCTCCGTATGCGGCGCCCGAATTGTTCCAAGGTAATTGAAAAATTCTTCTCGAATGATATCGCATTTGTTATGGAAATTAACGTAATATTTTTCACAAATGTTTATTATACGCGCAAACAGGAAAGAAATACGACGGGCCCGAGGTGGATGTTTGGTCGCTGGGAGTAATCCTCTATACCCTGGTATCGGGTTCACTGCCATTCGATGGTTCGACCCTGAGAGAGTTGAGGGAAAGGGTACTCAGAGGGAAATATCGTATTCCGTTTTACATGTCGACGGACTGTGAAAATCTATTGAAGAAATTTTTGGTGCTCAATCCGACGAAACGGGCCTCATTAGAGGTACGTGGTGATAAGGTTCGAATCGCAAATTGTCTCCGCACTTGGATATATTTCGTAGAAAATTAAAATTAACCGAATCGAGAAGAAAATTGAAATTTCCACAAAACGTTTATTTCGATTTACTTGAGGAATGCTGTGTAAGGTAGTTTGGAGCATGTGTTAAACGGAAAAGCTACAAGGACTAGAATGATATTTCTGTTGAAAGTTACATCGTTGAACGAAATTAAAATGATTTTTCTTTCCCTGATAATCGAGAAAAAAAGGTAAACAAATGTTTACAACTTTGGCTGCGATTCGAACGATGTAAAGTTCAACATTGTCGTTATTTTGAGGCTCCAAGTGGCACACTCCAATGTCTCATAATCCGTTATTTACAAAATCAATTGGTTCGTTTCAGAATATAATGAAGGACAAGTGGATGAATATGGGCTACGAGGATGACGAATTAAAACCGTACTTAGAACCCGAACCCGATTACAAAGACCACAAGAGGATAGGTGAGTCTGCCAGTATGTACATAACAATTTTTCTACCTAACCGTATCTAATTATAATTAATAATTCCATGTATTCTTTTCTTTTTATGGTTGTTATTGAACACTCTGGCTTCCCGACGTTGCGATGGGTTTCTCAATCTCTTTGTCATATTGATGTTGTCTTTTTTTTTCTCTCTTTTTTTTGTTCAATGTACTTCCGAAATAACTAAAAGGAATCGCCCGATTAATTTCTACACATAGAAGATTCGTCTCAAGTAAGAGTGTTCAAGTTGCGTATAATTGTCGTACGTATACGTCGCGACGATTTTCAATAGCAGCCTCGTTTATCGGCAATTGGCGAAGCACGAGTCTCGTCAATTCGAATCGGCAAAAATCTCCATTCTTTTTCCTTTCTTTACACTCGATCGTTCGAGAAGAATGACTCTGAAGTTTGCATCGTTGGAATGCAACGAAATACTTTATTTATCTTTGGAAAAAATAATAATTCAAACGCAAAGTGTAATTCCGATGAGAAAATGATCGATCTCTAGAAACTGAAAAGCATATCGACTCGAAAAATTTCGATGACATTAAAAATTCAACGAATTATCAGTAAAATTAAATATTTTCGTTGCATTCCAACGTTGCAAACTTCAGCATCATCGAGAAGAAAGAGCGAATTTGAAACGTTTTCATGATATTTCTTTCGCATAAGACTCGACGCCAATTGCTTTCAATTCCGGCAATGCTCTCTAGTCTTTATTTAGTCAATGTGCATTGTTGCATGCGTAATTATCATTATTATTGGATGTATGGATGTCGTACTACATTGAAGATGAGAGAAAATGGTTAGAAAAGTTTGGATAATCGGAACGCAGACAGTTTTAATATCGTATATAAAAATACATATAAAAAGAAAGAAAAGCAATGGGAAAGACATAGAATTATTTATAAACGTTGACTCGATTGGATGTAACTATGCCTGTGACGAATGTGTGTTACAGAGGCATTAGCTAGTATGGGATATACGCGAAGTGAAATTGAAGATTCCCTCGGACAGGCAAAGTATGACGATGTCTTTGCCACATATTTGCTACTCGGCAGAAAAACGACCGATGTGAGTATCAGCCTCACGTTATTTCATCATTTTTTCAAGTTTTGGCTCCGGCGAAACGGAAAATGACGAGATGGAATGATTTTTCATGTTTTCAACGAGATATCGAAATAATTTCGTTTTGTTTGGGTTTTTCCTGGCGGAAATACAGCCCGAAAGCGACGGTTCACGATCCGGCAGCTCACTCTCGTTGCGCAACATTCCGCCACAAGTTGGTTCGGGCGGCGGTAGCGGTAGCGGCGGCGGTACCGGAGGAGCTGTACAAAGTCCATCGCACAGAGGTGTTCATCGGAGTATTTCTGCAAGCAATCCCAAACCCAGTAGACGAGCTTCCTCTGGTGGTGAAACTCTTCGTAAGTCCCTGCAACCGACTAAAATATTAATACCGCAAATGGATTGCCGCTAATTATTTATCCATTTTTCTTGTGGAGTTTTCACACCCCTCTGCGAGACCCCTATAAGCCCCCTTCTTGTAAATAAACAACAACAACAACGACAACAACAACAACGACGATATCTACGCGGCAACAACGAGAAAAGTAACGACGATACACGAGTCCCGCGGTACTCACGTCGCTCGATCTTTCTCATCTTTCTATTTTACTTCTTCACTCTCTCGTCATTCTTCATTTGCTTATCGTCATTCAAATCTACTGAATCCTGAGACACTTGGGAAGGGATCTTGGCTCTAAAATTTACGAATCTCAATGAATGTTCTCTTTGAAATTCCAATTTGAACAATATTTTTCGACTGTACGAAGAAAACTCGTGGGAATGAAAATAAATAAGTAAATGAATAAAAAAAAAAAAAAAATCAGCAAAATTCCTCTCTCGTTAAAAGAGTCTCAGGAAAATGTATTTTGGCTCGTGGAAGCCTTTGAAAAACCATGATAACATCATTGAAAATAGCCGAATCATATTAATTATCCATCATTTTTCGATATTAATATCGACATGCCCCTTAAAAAGGAGGAAAATACTCGAGCCGGCCCATCAGTAGATGTCGCATTAACAAAGTGTGTCCGTAACTAATAAATTATTATCCCCATGCTCGGTTTTATCCACGCGGATCATCGACGATAGGCGGAGCACCGAGTCCAGGTAATGCAACGAACCACAATCATGCGACGGCCGTAACCGGTGGCACGGTAACCGGAAGTGGGGGTAGTAATTTCAAAAGGCAAAACACCGTGGACGCAGCTACGATTAAAGAGAATAGCGCAAGAGTCTCTGCCACGAGACCATCCGCGCCTAAAAATAGTCCGGGGCAACTCGATACCAGTGAGTTTTTTCATCCTCTCCCGCCATTATCCTTTTTTAGGCTTTTTATCAGCGATTCGCAAGGCTCCAACGTTGTACACTGCAACAACATTTTTATTTACAATTTTTTCATTACCTGAGAGACACACACACACCCACACACTTGGCAGTTTTTACAAACATTCATTGGGGACAAAAGTTTTCGGGCAATTTTTCAAATTTGCAAGTAAATATCATTTCGACGATAGCTCGGGAAAGAAAAAAAAGCGTCGTGCCTTCTAACGATGTAATTATTTAGCAGCGATTCACAAATCACACTTTTACACATTTCATCTTTATTTTTCATGATTATTATTCTACTTATCACTCTCTATCTCCACTGCTCTACCTTCTTCTAATATTTACGTTCATGCAACGAAGGTTTTCTCTGGTTTCCAATTTTATCCAAACTTGTTTTTTTTTTTTTTTTTTTTTTTTCGTGTACATAAAAACTAGAAATTACGATAATCGATGCGTTACGATGATCTTTTCACGGAATAAATCGAATTTCGATGTAATTAATTATCATCAGAATCACCATCGACATAATCTCTCTCTCATAAAACTCTCTCTTTTCCAACGACAAACTTTTTCATTAAACAACATCCTAGATTCATGAAATTGGTGAGACAAACGCCGCCATTGAAATCTCCTGTTTGCTCTTTTTTTCCATCTAATTTATCGTCATTTATCATTTTCAAAAAATTGAAGAAATATTTCATCATATCCACGTTCTCGTTCGCCAATTTGTAATATATTTTTTTATTCTTATTGTCGTTATTGTTATTTTTCCTTGTTATTCCGTTTTGCTCTATTTTGAATTTTCGTACCTCTACCCTTCCCCTCGTCTGCTTTCTTTTTTGTTGTGTGTCCTTTCTCTCTCTCTCTCTCTCTCTCTCTCTCTCTCTCTCTCTCTCTTTCTTTCTTTCTCTCTCTTTCTTTCTCTCTCTGCCTGCATTATTTTCTTTCATTTTTTGAAAGTACGTTTGCTTTGTTTTGTGTTGAACCATATCTAATGAGGCTTGCAGTGACAATGTTCATTCTAGGCGTTGGTACAAGTCCCGGAGGAAAAGGAAGAGCCGCGAAAAGTAATACGATAAACACGGGTGTCGGTGGCGTACGAACGCTGACATCGCCAGCTCCTGGCTCTGTGGGTCGTCGCAGTACGATATCATACGAACAAACCGCCAAAACAGCCTCTTCGTCTACGGAAAGAACAAACGACGTGCCCAGGTACGGAGTTGCAAAAAGCACTTTTATTCTCTCGATTTTCATAAGATATACGAAAGATTCGTCGTGGCAAATGGAATTACTTGCGAGTGTTTGCATTTTTAAGAGAAAAAATAATAACAGAAAATCTATTTCACCATGAAAATTAAAACTCTGTAAATTCGCATTCGCATCTAATTTTCTCCACCAACGTTCATCGTTAATTCAAGAACGATTGAGGGACAATTGTGAAAAAAAAACGTACACGTACTAACCGCAATATTCGCATCTGGAGATGTGCGTTTTCGTTTGCGCACAAAACAAATGTTTGTGCTGCTGGAAATAAATTGAAATAAAAGGAAACATGATTTTCGCACTAACAAATCGAGTAGATGAGCGTAGAGTGTGCCGTTTTATATTTATTTTTTCTAGGACACACGTAGAATCGAAACAAAACATTGTGCGTGAGGATCAGGCCAAGAAAAATCTTGAATTTCCAAGGATGAACAAAATTATGTATTTGTTGCATTGCTCTAGCATGCTGGCTGCTGCCTGCCGATCATTCTTCACAATGTATTGATCCACTCATGGGACTTTTCGTGAAAAAAAAAAAAACGAACATTCAAAAGAAAATTCAAACACCGACAAAGTCGGATTGTCGGGAAAATACACAAGTTTCCTTTTCCGTATCGCGCAGTCTTTAGGAAATACTGAACAAAATTGCGTGAAACGGCCCATGAGTGTGTCGTTAATGTCAAATCATTCACTCCATTCACGAATAATCGAATTTACTTTGTATATATATTTACGACACATACATTAACGTATGGAAGAAATAGAAACAGAGAGAAGCGAGCGTGCATACTGTTGCTTGTGGTTATCACAACAAAAGTAAGCGCAAATCTCATCGATGCGCAACTCCATACCGCTCCATTCGAGCACTCTCGTGCAGAGGTTCATCTTTCTCTCTATTTCACACACTCTCATTGCAATCATTATGCATCATATCGAAAAGTCATACTCGCGAAATATCGAATCAACGGTTGCGTCTAAACTAGAAATTTCTCTAAGCAAATCGAATATTTCGCGATAAATACTCAACTTTCGACATTCGAGGAGAGGATTTTTTTCTTCTACGACAAAATTTCAGCGTTGACCATATTGCCAGGCCCTCGAGGCGTCGTGATTCGGCAGGCATTCGAAAAAATCAATTCATGTCCCGCGAGAGCAAAGTTAATTGGAAAGTTTGTTCGGCTACGACAGAAAAAAGTCGTTGTGCTTTTTCGCAATTCGTTCTCTCTCGTCGCGAGCAATATTTAACGAGGACGAAAATAATTTTTTGCAATAGACGTCGAGCCCTAACCCAAAAATTCGTTTTCTCGTGGAAAAAATATTAGAAAAGCGAATTGAGAAGAAAAAGGGTCAGAAATTTAGGATCGGGAAAGTTTTTTTTTTCCTTTTTTTGACGAATTTTGTGCGCAGCTTGGGCGAGGGCACTAGGCCGACACGGGGTCATACCAAGTCTGCGAGCATCAGTGCAGGTCACCGCTCTTCAAGTGGCGTACCTTCCAGCGACCACTCGCTACTGGACACTCAACCACGCAACGTTCACAACTCCCTACTCGCAACAGCTGATCCTCTTAGGCAGAGGTACAGGTTCCCCATTATTATATCCTCGTCGAACTTGACGATATCTCAATTTATTATTTTCTCATTTTTTTATTTATCGTTCTTTCCGTTCAATTTCTCTTTCCTCTGTGATAATATTATTATTGTTATTATTATTTTCAATGGTTTCTCGTTCATTACTTCTCGGAGCTCCCTCTTAACTTTTACCATCGGCCGCTAACTCTTTTGGGATATCAGTTCTTTCGGATTTATGCCAAGCCCCTACCCCCAACGATCCCCGCACCGCCCTTATCAAACCCTTTATCAACAACACGGAGATAAGCGTTACGTTTCTCGGCAAGCTTCGTCTCGCCAGGTTTCTTTTTCGTACACTCAAATTAACGTTTTGTCGATACTCATCGATACGACAACAGACCTTCAGCCGTGTCAACAAAAATATAGAAAATCTCGAGTTGTACCAGCGGTTTTGCAGTTTTTGAATATTTCAATAATTCCCCCAGATTTCGAGTGAAAATTCATTTCGTATCGTTCTTTTTACGGCTAAACAATTTATAAATAAATCATCACATTGCTCAACAAACATTTATCGTCCGCGCACTCACTTTCGGTGAGATGTGTAAATTCTACGATCGTTCATACATTCACAAGCTTTTCGACATTGTTGTACGGCCAATATTTACACAAAGTATTCACTATTTACGATTATTCAGAATTCACACGCATAACTTTCTTAACATCGAAAAATACCATCGTCCACTTTGTTCCGAGGCAATAGTCTCTCGAGTAAATTTTTATTTTTGACCAACTTTTTTTTCTTTGGATTTGCCGTGAGGTTTCTCTTGTTCTGAAAAATTTGGAAGAAAAATTGATGATCAAACGAAATATGATTGTATGGAACACGCTTTTGACGAGTACACCGGAGAGCTCGTACGCAATAATTGTCACTTTAGCTTCTGATCATCAACGTAAAATTCTTTTTAGTTTGCATGCCTTTGTCTCAGTATTTCGTACATTTTATTCTTCCTGTCCCCATCATTGCCATTCGTATCGCGTTCACCCAAGAGCTGCCTCGCAAAACAGACGCCCTCATTCTCAGCGGCATTCATTTCGTACTTTAAACTTGTTCTGTTATAGTTTTCATTCAATTGTTATTTTTTTTTGTATTTTTTTTGTTTTTTTTTTTTCGTATCACGTTAGGCCAATCATCTTCATCAATTCATAAAAATTCAACGCATATAATCATGGCATGCCGGATGGCTTTTATAGATATGTATGCAATTTTTGTGCTTGAACGAATAACAGATGAGAATGAAATCTCAACGACACAAACTCGTCTTTACTAACTCGACTGTCTTACGGTTCTGGCACCGACGTCAAACGTTGAGCGAAACGATGATTGATGCGAAAAGTTGTTGGTTTTGATCTCAAACTCATGATTCTCGTATTTATCGTTATGGTTATAAATAATTTAGCCTCTGGGACACACTCGTCTCGCAAATACAGACTTTTCGCCGCTCAATTGTTCTCGAAAAGTGACAGAACCGTAACAATTGGATTTTATTCAGGATTGTAAAAAATTTCGTTTATAATCCTCGAAGATGAAATTGCAACGGATAAATGCTGCTAATTTTTATCGAGAGAAACGCACAGGTCGATTGGCCAAATATCGCATTATTGTCCTTGTCGCGCGATCACGTATTCAATTTATTCTGGCAAATCTTGAAACTTGTTTTTTCTTTCAAGCGAGTCATACAATTCCTGTGCGTTTCTGCTTAAACGTTCGATAAAACTAGAAAAAAAAAACATGGCTCAGTAGACGTGCACGCTTTGAGGCGGTTAACGTCTTTTTAATTATTATTTTACGCGTGAAATTTAGAAGCACAGTAGTTAGGACGCTCTTACAATTAGTGAAAAAGTTTCGTTCGATGATGTTGGCGTTTATTAACGGGATTTTCCTTTTTTTTTATTGTTAAACAATTACGTATGTTTTTTGGAGCAATGCTACTTTTTTTTTCTTCTCTTTTTGCTTCTTTTACTCCGCTAATCGAATGAGGAGACCTTGTCAATATAAATCACAAATGAATGAAAAATAATTTTGTTTGCATCAGCTTGGGTGTACCACCAAGTAATAGATTGGCAACGCCGACGACGCCAGCATTTCCGAGGAATGTTCCAAGCCGCAGTACGTTCCACTCTGGCCAAAACAGGGCACAGCGCAACAATGCTCAGGTTCGTAAACGTTCCACGCACGCTATTCTCACTAACACGAGGCGAGCATAAAAGGAGGAATTTTTAAAATTTTAACATTAAAAAACCAACTTTCGGTATCGGTGCAAGTTTTTTTCTCAATCTTTGAATCTCAATCTTTTTTTTCTTTTCATTCTCTTGCTGCAACTCTATTGTGAAACGGTGTTTCGATATGAAGCGCGTAGCCAAAAGTATTTTGCTGTCGCGTTACAAAAATTACGTTTTCGAATGTTAATTATGTGGAAATTTTCAATAATCTCACTTTTACTACTCTGACGTAATGTGAAGGAAGGATTAGCAGAAGAAGGGGCACTGCCGTACCAACTGACTCGAGCCAAAAAAATTCCCGGCGTGTTTTATTTTTCTGAACGAAAACGAAACGATGTAAAATTTCGTAAAAATTCAATAAAATGCTTCAGTACCTATTACGTTGGTAGAAAAATTACCACCGCGATGTTCCTACAGATGTGACATTTGTGCATAGAGCAAATAATGGCTGTTTCATATTTTCACCATTAACGAATGTCCAGGGAAAATTTGAAAACGAAAAATGCATGCATTTTGTTTGAAAATTAATTCTACAAGGAAAAAACTGCAAATCAACAGGCGAGAGACGATTTCGTTATCGTAAAACTAAGCTCTATGATAACGATTCCTCTAAAATGAATCAGACGAAAATGGCATTCGTACAATTGGCCAATACTTTGGGCTGCGGCAGTATCAAACGTTTCGATGATTCTCCTCTTATTCTCCCGTATCGGCAATAAGCCAAAACCAAATCGCGTTTTGTTGAACTGAACCGTGTTCAAAATTCCAGGGTCACACACACACGCAGGACACAAACGCGATAAGCCCGTTAGCAAGGCCATCCTTTTTCTCGAAACTTTCGTCGAGGTTCTCCAAACGGTGAGTTTTTCAACTTGGATCAATGATTTTTAAAATTATTACAGATAAATACATAAACTATTATCGCCGTTTCTTATTGTTGTTATAATTATTATTATTATCATTATTGTTATTATGTTGTTGTTATTATTATTGTTATTGTGATTATTATTATTATTGTTGTTACTATCATCGCAATCACAACCATTATGATTATGATTGTCATTGATTAACCACGTAAACGGTACATCTCGAGGCATGCTTTACTAACTTAACTTTAACGTCATAGAATATGCCATTGTCGTGATCCAATCGTGTTAACCCCAATCCAATCGATCGACTGCTTTCTCTCCTTCTCACTCTCTCTCTCTCTCTCTCTCCTTCGCTCTAATTAGTATTCTTTACTTTTTCTCTATTGCTAAATAATTTGACAGAATCGTATCGTAATCTTGAATATTCCAACATGAAGCTTGAGCAGCATTTTCCTCGGCATTTTCCCTCACATCCGCGGTTTTTCAATCCCGTCTCCGACTCTCCTTTTTCTTTTGCAATGAAGCGGGTTACCCTGATGGGAGCTTCCATGATTTACACTCTAATTTTTCTTCAAGCATTAACGAATATGTTGAATTTTCATTGGTTTTGAAAAAAATATATTTTGGAATGATTTAACAAAAATTTTCATAGCTAACAGCGAAAAGGGAATTTGCTTTCTTTGTCACTTTTCCTTGGTAATAACTTGTGTAGATTTTTTATTAACATCCGGAACGAACGCTCCATGTGCACTGAAATGATCGACAATCGAAAAAAGCAAGTTGAATAAATTCTCGTCGAGTTTTCATCGAGTTACGAAAATGAATATTTATTGCTTTGGAGGATCGTATGTTCAGCTTGAGAATTACCGAGTGTGCAGCCTGCATGAGAATCTTTCCCGTCACCCTCGCCTCAAGGCTTCGCGATAAGGAAACAGAGTCTTTTTTTCTTTTTTTACAAAATAAAAAAAATTCAAAACTACCGACAACCAAATATTTCGGAAAATGAATAACACGATGATTCGAATTCCTCATAATCTTTGTATAAATGTGGTACGAAACGAGAGCTCGAAGGAACGGCAGCTTTGTGTATTTCGGGGGCATGTTTACCGATTCGATATTTATACTTGCATGAAGTGTGTCCAATTTTTCGTCTCATTTTGTTCATTTTTTTTTTAACTCACAAAAAAAAACAAAAAGAAGAAGAAATGCATTTATTATCGTTGAGTTATTCGTTCGATCGTAATCCTAAGGAATATATTAATTTATATTCGTACGTTGTGTATGCATGCCATTTACGATGTTTATGTTTTAAGGATGCACAATGACTATGTGATTCTGGAAGGCCTCGTACTGATTTATTACTATTTTATTAATTTTCGATCAATTGTTTTAATACGTGACGAACCTTAATTGAGGATAAAAACGCGTTTGTTTTGTTTATGAATACCCAGTCGGGTTTATTCGCTGTAAATCCAATGAGCTAGCAGCGACCATTATCCGTGAAAGCCATGTGCATCGATACACATATATATGTATTGTGAATATATATATGTATGTATCCATGTAGCTCATGTTATGAAATCTTTGCAATGACATTAATTGACTATCGTTCATCGCAGTTTCAAAATTTTCTCAAAAAACATTGAAATTTTCATGACGTTTAGATAAAACGTTATCGCGCACGTCTATATTTGTCTAATTCTCTGTTTTCTCTTATAAGTACACCTGCTTGAGAGGCGTCATTTTTATATTATTCCCTTTTATATATATATATTATTTTTTTTCTCTATATGTAAATATAGTGGTTCTTACTTTTCGTTTCATTCCATCTTACGAACACTCACGATGATTTTGCCAAGCCAAACACAATCCGTGAGATTGTCTAGATGTTAGAGCGTGTATCTTAAGAATTAACCTTAAATCTCGCAAGTTTTATCATCGGAGATATTTGTGCTTGACATTTGTTCAAATTTATGCCGAATTTTTAACAATTTCATTTCACGATTCCCTTATGGATCACAGACTTTCCGATTTGGATTACCAATTTGTGCTTTGCTCTAATTATTATTTCATCTTTTTTTTTTCTTTTTGGGAAAAATGGACTGTTAGAGTCATCGAAAATGGGAAAATAGTCGGAAGTTAAGGTTATTAATCTTTCTCTATTTCTCTCTCTCTCTCTCTCCTCCTTTTTCTCTTTTATTTTCGTTTCTCAATTTTCATACCCGATGGTAGCGGTAAATCGTTGCGATTGCGAGCCAATTTTCAAGAATTCCCAGTATGACGAAGACGTTGTTTCGTTAGCATGCGAAAATATTAAAAGTCGGATGATAAAAAAAAAANAAAAAAAAAAAAAATACGAAATTCATTTCTGATTCGCTTCTTCCTTGAGCAATAGAGAGAAAAAGAGAAACATAGAAGGAAGAGGCGACGAATGGGCGTGAGTGTGAATGCAGAGCGTGAGTGAGAGGAGTAGACAAAAAAAAAACGTAGTTCAGGTCAGCCTCGCATAATCATTGTGCATCCCTTCTTTGCGAAATAAAGAGGAAATGAGACATTAATACAGCGAGGCGTTTGTAGCTACAAATATTTATATATGATTCTTGGTAAATTTGTATTTTGTATGGGGTTTAGTTCATTTGTCGGGTACTTCGAGCGAAAGAGGGAGAGAGAGTGAGTGTGTGCGTGAGAAAGAAAGAGAGAGAGAGAGAGAGAGAGAGAGAAAGGGATGAATGGGATGCGCGGATTGAAAGAAAGTCTGCAGGCTCTCACAGCGGTCGAGTGTTATGAGAGTGTTATATAAATATATGTATATGTGTATGTATATGCATATATATATATATATATTTACACGTGAAGTATGAAAGAGCTGCAACAGCCACAGAATAACGAGAGTAATCGAGCCTAGCGGAAAAAATCTCAAAACTAGAGCGTAATGATAAGAGATTAATTGTCTTTCACGAAATGGTCACTGTACTCTCATCGGTCGATAACGAAATCGTCTAATTAAGAAGGCCAAGAGAAACCCTCCATTTCCGTTCGTTCGATAAGAAAAAAAAGGACATAGAATTTGGTGTGTCCAGCCAACGGTCGGACTGCCTACACAACATAGCCATTGTTGCATCAAGGAATTATCATTTCTTATTTCAATAATAGATCTTTTTTTTTCCTTCAATTTCCCTTTTTTTTTTCTAATTTTTTTTTTTGTTATTTTTTTTTTCTAATTGTTATTCTTTCTGTTTTATTTTTCATTTTTCACTTTTGTAATCGAACCGTTCTCGTTTGAGAGCAAACCAATTAAATCGGTATATATTTACTCTATGCTGCAGGACTTGAACCAAGTAGATTGGCTTCGTCTCAAGTTCCACGATGGCCAAGGCCATAGAGACGCGAGTCGCGGTAAACAACAATACACGATGCGCGCTGGCTATGTGTGGAGCGTTGACGCAGCTAAGAAATCTTATCCCTCTAG